>JBBPFP010000068.1:1972597-1983814 GCA_037974795.1 Kaempferia galanga
GTTTTTGATTTTTCATCTTCCTCTTCATCAAGTGTGCAGAATAAACTTGACAAGGTCTACAGGACCAGACATCGGATTGAAGTCTAACTATGTTGATAGCTGGTATGAAGTCCAGGTTGGTTAAGACATGGCAGAAGGAAATCCAGTTGGGTTGACAACTAGCTGAAGTCCAGATTGGTTAAGATCAGCAGGAAGCCCTAGTGTGTCAAGGACTCGGTCAAGGAAGTCGGCAACTAGTAAGTAAGGTAAGTCACTTGAGGAGAGTGACTTAGTGAGGACGCATTCCCGTTGGAGGGAATATCAGGTGTCGGTCCAACTTAGATCCATTTGAAAAACCTAAGTTGAGACCTTGACTAGATCCTGGTCTTGGTAAGATAGGATCTAACTAATAAATATATATAAACTTTTTATGCATATATTTTTCTAACTCTATATTGTGTATAAAAATGTAGAGCTTCGAATTGTGAACGCGTGGCAACTGACAGAGCTCAATTCCGAGTTCGGAGTCAAAAGATATGGCTTCCGGAAGATTGTTGCTTCGAACCAGCCGGGGGAGGCACCTCTGGCCTGCGGGGAGGCGCCTAGAGTGTGGAGGCGCCTTGGAGTGCTTTGAAGGCGCCTTCAGGGGATAAAAATTTACATATTGCGGATTTTATCGATTTCGGAGTTGCGGAGTGCTTTGAAGGTGCCCTCAACAGCCTATAAAAGGCTTGTTCGAGCAACTTTTCATATACAACTCCTACAACAACTTTTAAAAGTTGTTACGCTTTCCGAAGTGTTGTGAACACATTCGACAACTATTGTACTGCTGCTCCGAACTTCCAATCCCCATCGGCAGACCGACACCAACTCTCGAGCTCTTCCGGATCTTCATCTCACGCCTTGGAGGAGCCTAGAGGCGCCCTCAACAACCTATAAAAGGCCTCTTCGACCAACTTTTCATATACAACTCCTACAACAACTTCTAAAAGTTGTTACGCTTTCCGAAGTGTTGCGAACACATTCCACAACTATTGTACTGTTGCTCCGGACTTCCGACCGCTGTCGGCATATCGACACCATCTCCCGAGCTCATCCGGATCTTCATCTCACGAGTTGGTAACAATTTAAATAGTTGCACTTATTTCATATTTGCAAAACAAGGAAGTGTAGACTTGTCCTAATTTTATTGTACTCAATTCACTCTTCTGGCATTACCGGAAGAGGTTTTTAGTGAGTTGTCCAACGATACGGCCCGGAGGACCATGGGTCTCGGAGTAGGAGTCGCCGAAGGCTCTGAACCATGTAACTCCTTGTGTACTCGTGTTTTTTCTTTTTCGCTATGTTTTCTCCGATTTTTGAACTGTCGATATTCACCCTCTCTATCAAACTCTACGATCCTATAGAAGGATCTTTGAGCATCAAACTCTGATACTATAAAAATTGATCAAAAAAATTTTCATACACCTTTTTATTAGAATATATAGCACGTGTGTATATATACATACAACTTTACCTACAAGGAAAAGAAATTAATTGATCTTAAAAATTTGGCACACAACCCACAATTTGTCATTACCAAAAATAGCAAAAGAACAAAGCAAAGAATCAACTAAAAGAAAAAGAAATAAGGGAAACAAATCGATCTTCTGAAAATAAGAGTGATTTAACAAATCACTCTTTAATACTAAATACTAAAACACTTTCCAAAGTAGAACCTTCTCTTTCATCAACAACAGTTAGCCACCCTACCT
This sequence comes from Kaempferia galanga, assembly GCA_037974795.1. Taxonomy (NCBI): domain Eukaryota; kingdom Viridiplantae; phylum Streptophyta; class Magnoliopsida; order Zingiberales; family Zingiberaceae; genus Kaempferia; species Kaempferia galanga. The sequence goes on from JBBPFP010000068.1 coordinate 1,974,331, forward strand.
CTACTGTCTTGCCAATCTTACCATTCCTAGACAATATAATATATAAAAGGCACATCTATCGGGACTAATATTTAAGGAATTCCTTTCACAAACTAAACCTAAAAAGGAAATCAAATATTACCAGTGCTGGTGTCTTAGTAGATAGTAGTCAAAGACCTACCTTATTTTGTTGCTCTTCTCTGTATATTGATGAAGCTCACATGTGTTCTCTCCCTTATTTGTATCTACCACAGATGGAGGAGATAAGAAAGAATTTAGAAACATAAACTGCTTCTATACATGTAACCAACCATCATGATTTGATGGTTGCCTTTAATTTATAGTTTAATCCTCATCAGAATTATAGTTTGATTTCAATATATTTTATCTGCATGTGGTTAGTACAATCAAATACATTTTGAATGATCATTTGTTAATCAACAGGGTTCGTTTCCACTATGGTCATCCAGATGTATTTGATAGAATTTTTCATCTCACCAGGGGTGGCATAAGTAAAGCGTCTAAAATTGTAAATTTAAGTGAAGACATATTTGCTGGTATTCTTTTTTTGTTATTTACTGTTTGTTTTTTAGTTAATTTACCTTGGTTCTTTGTGCTTAATGTTCATAGCTTGAGAAATTATAGGTATCAATTCCACTCTCCGTCAAGGCAATGTAACTCATCATGAATATATACAAGTTGGCAAAGGAAGAGACGTCGGACTCAATCAGATCTCGCTCTTTGAGGCAAAGATAGCAAATGGAAATGGGGAGCAGACGTTGAGTCGTGACATTTATAGACTTGGCCATCGATTTGATTTCTTTAGAATGCTATCATGTTATTTCACCACTGTGGGATTTTACTTCAGTACATTGGTATGTATTATGCTTAACCAGAATATCTTTAATGAATAAAAAAGTCATACTTCTATTTAGTTTGATTCAAACTTTTTTGTTTTTTGTGGCAGTTAACAGTACTTACAGTTTATGTCTTCCTATACGGTCGTCTCTATCTTGTTCTTAGTGGTCTTGAGAAAGGTCTAGCAACTAACAGAAGGTTTATACATAACCAACCTCTTCAGGCTGCTCTTGCATCACAATCTTTAGTGCAGCTTGGTTTTCTGATGGCTCTACCAATGATGATGGAAATTGGTCTTGAAAAGGGATTTCGCACTGCGCTTAGTGAATTCATATTGATGCAGTTGCAACTAGCTTCTGTATTCTTTACATTTTCTCTCGGGACTAGGACCCATTATTATGGAAGAACATTGCTGCATGGTGGTGCAGAATATAGAGGTACAGGTCGTGGCTTTGTTGTCTTTCATGCAAAATTTGCAGACAACTATCGGCTCTATTCTCGGAGTCATTTTGTGAAGGGAATTGAGCTGCTGATCTTACTGACTGTCTATGAAATCTTTGGTCAATCATATGATTCTACAGTTGCATATCTTTTTGTTACATTTTCCATGTGGTTCATGGTGGGTACATGGCTTTTTGCTCCATTTTTATTTAATCCATCGGGTTTCGAATGGCAAAAAATTGTTGATGATTGGACTGATTGGAGCAAATGGATCAGCAACAGTGGAGGCATTGGTGTTGCAGGAGACAAAAGCTGGGAATCATGGTGGGACAAGGAACAAGAACATCTCAAATATTCTGGAATGAGAGGGATTATATGTGAGATAGTGCTTGCATTGCGCTTCTTTATCTTTCAATATGGTCTTGTTTACCACTTGAATATGACAAAAAGGGCAAAGAGTATTCTGGTACACCTTTTATTTCTGAAGTTTTTGTCGCAACAGTCTAATAGCTTTGCAGTCTTCTATGACCGTATGTTGAGAGAATCACTTGTGAAGTATTTATATGTTTTCACATCTTTTGTTCAGGTTTATGGGATTTCGTGGCTTGTCATATTGGTTGTTCTTCTCATCATGAAGGCAAGTTTATACTTATGTTTATAAAAATCACGCTAGGCCAAAACATTGTCTATACAATTTATAACTGGAAAGTGACTGCAAAAATGAAATTGATTACATAAATTATCTGAGATAATCATACCATGATCATTTGAGCCAGCTAAATATAACATATTGAACTTGTGTCACTGTAACTCATTCCTTTTTGACCTTTCTTTTCAGACTGTGTCTGTGGGAAGGCGAAAATTCAGTGCAAACTTTCAGCTTGTGTTCCGGTTGATCAAGTTTCTCATTTTTGTTACATTCGTTTCCATTTTGATTATTTTAATCGCCCTACCACACATGACGGTGCAAGATATTATTGTATGCTGCCTAGCTTTTTTGCCAACGGGATGGGGAATGCTTTTGGTTAGTAAATTACAGTTCATAGCAAAATCATTCACCGCTCTTTTCCACTTGAGATTACTAACATGCTATACTGTTTCAGATTGCTCAAGCTTGTAAAGGCTTCATAAAACGTCTTGGTCTGTGGAGCTCAGTCCGTGCGTTAGCTCGAGGCTACGAGATCATGATGGGGCTGCTCCTTTTCACCCCAATCATCTTCCTGGCCTGGTTCCCGTTTGTTTCAGAGTTCCAGACTCGTATGTTGTTTAATCAAGCCTTCAGTCGAGGGCTCCAAATTTCCCGCATTCTTGGTGGTCAAAAGAAGGATCGCTCAAGAAACAAGTAGTCAGCTTCTTCAATGGTTTCGTGTACTATAAGTTCATTGTGTATGCAGCAGACAACCATTTACTCCCTCTATTTTCTAGCTGTTTTTTCTTTTCTTTTCTTTTCTTTTCTTCCTTGATCTATAACAAATATTGAATCCTTTTTCCATTGGACTAATATATTTTTGGGAAAAAAAAATTTAAATTCTATATCTGCGCTGGGGACTAAACACCAATATGATATGGAGCATAGTCCATTTGTTGCATGCACCTTAATTCATAAACTATTTAATGGATAGCACTCTTGATGTAAATGGCCTATTTTCTGTCATCTCATGTTCAGCTCCGTCCGTTTTAAATTGACTAAGCTTCTTATATGAATGTGGCTTTTACATTGCATCGCTAAAATGTCGAACATTTTACCTGCTCAAATTTCTCATCAGGTTGCTTTTACAGTGGTCTATTATTAATTTACTTTCATCATTAGCATTAGCCAATGCTGAGACAACGTGGAAAGTGAAGCGATTTGAGTCGCCATTCCCATGTCTAGACGCCTGTGTTCGGTAACTGTCCTGTTTCGCTCCACGGGATTCTGCTATATTTTGCTCAACCATCAATCACAGAGACAAAGCAAAGGCAACAATTAATTTGTACTTGTATTACTGAAAAAGACTCCTGATCAGTGATGACGGCATGCTAACTTTTAGTGCCATCTCATCAGATTCAAGCTGTCATTTCAAATAAGATAACCCTCGTTCGAGCGGCCAAGCTAACTGTGAAATCACAACAGAGCTCGCTGCCATTTCACAACCAGTTCGGTGGCCAAGCGATTGTTCAACCAAGCTACTGGGACCTCATAGCTAAGCCAAGCCAAGCAGTTGCCCACACAACGGCTTGATTTTGTAAGGCCTGACAGATGGGTGTTTTGGAATATAGACTGTGATTTAATAATTGGAAAAATAAATAAAATAAAATGTGTGATTTATATATACGAGAGTATTTTTAAAACTTATTAAATAAAAAAAGTCGTTTTAATAATTAGTTGTACAAAAGCATTATTGATTGACTTTCCTTCGTCTTCCAACTGTGACGTCAGTCTTCATGAAATCCCCGCTGTTCTACCGTTCATTTCGATCTGGACGGCTGACGGATTTCCTTCACCATTTTATCTAATAGTCGTACAGCAACCACAAGTTCACTTGTTTGTTGATTGTCTGCCCAATGCTTTTAGACCGCAGTTTCCTCGGGACCCGATTAGCACCAAATGAGCGTGCAGGTACGGAGCACGGGCAGGACGACTCGACGCTTAGACCTTTAACAAAGTCAACGCCTTAGCTCACGGCCGTGACGTTGATATTTGATCTACCCGCACCTGACGTTACCCGTCGATGCGCTTTACCATGACAATCGTTGTAATTATATCGAATCGCGGTGTCTTTTTAATAAGAGCTCGTCTATATTAGTGCCCTCACCCTATTTCTAATCCGTCGTTGATCGCTCCGCTTTCCCATCTCGCCTCGGGCCCCTAATTCGATCGCCCGAGCACCTCCAAGAACCCTAATTTCTCAAGGATCCCTGTGATCGTGCGTGATTGAAGCCTGATCAAACGTTGGGTATCGGGTTGAGAGTAGCTTGAAGAGCTGCAGCGGCGACGTTAAGGGATCCTCTGCGGAGGAAATGAGGGATGTTCTCATGGATGGGGAGGATTGCGGAGGCATGCTGGGGCCCGGTCCGGCGGTATGCGCGTATGAGGAAGGATGACGATGACGATGACGACGCATTGCTGTGGTCGAAGGACATCGGGCGGCACGCGGCTGGGGACTTCTCTTTTGCTATAGTCCAGGCTAACGAGGTTCTCGAGGACTACAGTCAGGTCGAGATCGGGAGAGACGCCATATTTGTGGGGGTCTATGATGGTCATGGCGGGGCCGATGCTTCTCGCTTTATCTCGAACCATCTCTTTCTTCATCTCATGAGTAAGCTTCTCCTTTGAGTATATATTGACGTTTTAATAATTATTTACACAATATTATTTTTATAAGTTCGCTACTTGTTTAATACTTTATAATTGTATAGTGTTTCCTCTCGACTATTCTGTCTCGGTCAGACAGGACCATTCTAGGTTCGTAGTTTTAATTTGGTAACATTAAATTGTATTCCTTCTCAGAAGTGAACCATAAATCAGATAGAAGGATCCAAGTTATGCAATTGTAGTCCAGGAGTTTATTTAAGAATTTATGCAATTTAATCTGATCAAATTACTGGAGATCTGCAGGGTTTTTTTTTTTTTTTTTTTTTTGAAGCTCAAACTTTGTTTAGCTTTGAAAAGACTGATATGGTTCTGCTACCAATTCTGATTTACTCTGTATCATCCTCTGTTAATGAGTAAGAATTTGATGATTAGTAGAATGACGGACACTTTGATTTGCCTATTTTGATATGCATCATTGATTCTGTAAAAGTTCTATAACCTGCTAAATCTTTTGGTAAAAATGTGAGAACAACAGTTTAGTTTTTTTGGCTTTCCGGCTTCTTTTGTAAATGATAACTTGATTCAAAGTCATAAATAAACGTTGAGGATATTAAATATGATTGTTATTACAAGAATTTAGATATATATTGGTTGGACTTGAATGATATTTGTTCAATGATATATTAATTCTTGATTCTCCTCCTAGCTCCTTTCTATTTTCTATCAGCATTCAATATTGGATTGTCTTTTTTTTGTTCTTATTCTATTCAGCTGTGCATATATGCTGATGCTACACTTGTCAGAAATAACTTTTCTGGGTCGTTCTGGCTCTTAATACTTACTGTTTTTTTATTGTTTTGTATGATAAAATATTATTTACGAAACATTTGATATTATTTGCATGACTCCATTACTTCATACCTTGTGTTTAAGACAGTATGACGTGATCCCGCCTACTTAAAGTTTGATAGTTATTCTTGTTTTTAATATTATTTTGAGCGTTCATGTTAATGATTCAATGGACCATATGTTGTAGATACTATTTTTCAGCCCAAACCAATGGTCTTCCTATATTATATACCTAATTGTTGTGTTGCTGAAGAAAACTCTCTGATACCCCAAATTAATGTTCTTCCTATATTATCTCATTTTGTCTCTATTAACAATACATGAATACATGCATTTATTGTAAATGCAATCCCCAATATCCACATTGATTGGCGAATCCTGGTTCATTCTCTAAATTCTTCTTTGTTTAAGGAACCTTTAGTTGATGGCTTTCTGTTTCCTGACCCTTAACTTGACACCAAATAAAAGCTGATATCCTACTAGTATTAGCCAACTCCACTTTTAGGTTTCATGGGCTGGCCTCTCTCATAGGTGGATAATCATTTTTTTTTTAAATCGAAGTGCCTGGGTTTTGACCAACTAACCGGAGCACATCTTATGCACACTCAATGACCGACTTGAATATTTGGCCCTGTTAGGATTTGAACTTTGATCCTCCTTGGGTGGATAATCATTGCACTCTACTGAAGTTGGCTTGAGCGATTACTTTTTCCTTACCTCCTTGTCTGCCATCATCGTATCTTTTTACTTGTATTTTGCACATTATATCATAGCACTACAAACCCTTAATTTTTCCTATATAAATAGTGACTCCAGAAGAGGGTGATTTGACAACATAAATTTATAATAGGCTGCTTGATAATTTGCAGGGTTTGCTCAAGAATGTGGAACCATTAATGAGGATGTAGTCAGGAGTGCATTTTCTGCGACTGAGGAAGGTTTTCTTGCTCATGTTCAGAGAACATGTCAAATAAAACCTCTAATTGCTGCTATGGGCTCATGTTGTTTGGTTGGTGTAATATGGAGAGGAAAGCTCTATCTGGCCAATCTTGGAGACTCGCGGGCTGTTATGGGTTACTTAGGAAGGTCAAATAACATAATTGCTGAGCAGCTGACACGGGATGATAATGCTGCTATGGAAGAGGTGAGACAAGAGCTTAGATCTCTTCATCCAGATGATTCAAATATTGTGGTTCTTAAGCATGGAGTATGGAGAATTAAAGGCATAATTCAGGTGAGTTCTTTAGTTGCTTCTTTTTGCAGCCTAGATGATTATATTTGCTCGGACATTTTATTGTATTTAGAATCTAGAATAGTTTGTTGTCTTCATTCAATGAATCACCGTCACTGGTAAAGTATGATATTTTGATGCATGGTTAGCATATTTATGACTGAAAGATGTAATGAACTCCATATATCTGGCGCAACAAATTTCGGTAATGCAGTATTATTGTTTTTAAGTTTTGAAATGGTTTTTGATCCACCAAATCCACACATTTTTTTCTCAGGTTTCAAGAACTATAGGCGATGCATACTTGAAGAAACCAGAATTTGCTTTAGATCCATCCATTACTCGTTTCCATCTCACTGAACCTCTATGCCGGCCAGTTTTAACTGCACAACCATCAACATACACACGAGCAATTCTTCCTCAAGATAAGTTTGTAATATTTGCTTCTGACGGGCTCTGGGAGCACCTTAGCAACCAACAAGCTGTTGAAATCGTCCATGATCATCCAAGAGAAGTAGGCTTCTTCAACTTCTCTTTTTTTCCAATCAAACATTTTTTTCATGCGCCTTGGCATGTGTTATTGGATATTTTTCTCGTCAGGGAATAGCAAGGAGACTGATCAGGACTGCATTACAGGAGGCTGCTCACAAGAGAGAAATGGGGTATGCTGATCTCAGGAAAGTCGACAAGGGAATTCGCCGCTTCTTACATGATGACATTACAGTCATTGTTGTCTACATAGATCATGAATTTTTGCTGGGACCAAAGGATTCTGTAGCAGAGTTATCGATCCATGGGTTTGCTGATGCCATTGGGCCTTCAAAATTTTCAATGTTGGATGGGACAAATTGAAAAGTTTTTACTGCATATTAGGGCCGCATTCTGTTAAATTTAGTCATATTTGGTTGCTTTGTTGTCGTTTGCTTTGCAATGGACGTGGTTCGATTTTCTTTGATCTTTCTATTTCAAGCTGGTTTTATTCATGCTCAACTGAGCTATACGCTATTGAAAGCATTCCTCTTTTCAGCAAAAGGGTTGATTGAAACAAATCTCTTGCTAACAGGGACTGCACAGAGGTTTCTTCGGCACCTCAATGCTGCTAAAATCTTTGCTTGCTACAGGCCTTTCTTTTCTTTTTCTTTATGTTGGTATTGGTATCTATATTACACTGACTAATTTGAGAGTTACTAGTATGCTCTATGAAAGTTTCTTACTGACCATAAGGTAAATCGAGAAGTGATCGTAATTTAGTAATTTTAGGTTAATTGTTCGTCAAAGAAAATTTGTTTGTTAATTTATCAAAATTGAGATTTGATTCTATACTTAGATGCCGAAGTCTTTCTTGAACTTGCCATTTGGTTTATTTAAAATGAGTTCATGAGAGCACAAAATTGACATGGCTGCATACATCCCGGAAGAGAAGAAAAAGATTTTTTTCTTTGGAAACAAAATCTTATAACGTTATTCATCTTTCATGTCAAGTTCTTATTTTTAATACCCCAGTAATCTCAATCTCTCGTATTTTCTTATTTTCTTCCTAGTTTAGTATTTATTTATACTTCACAACTACCAATTTAGAGGTCCACCTGTTGTCACAACTATTGTCAGTGTCATCGTACCGCACTATCGCACTATTCCACTGTAAAAAGATATTTAAATGATAAAACGTTATTTTATTTACTTGGAGAAATCTTACCTCACACATGAAACATTTTGTGTCGGTGTAATCTGGGCCCTAGATACTTTCCTATGCACCCATGTATGAGAAAGAGTCTCTCTCCATATATTTATTCACAACATCAATAATTTATACTATAATTTAAACTAATAATAAAATTAAAAACTTTTAATATATGACTAAAAACTCATATTCGTTTCTACCTCCTTATATCATTTACATTTTCAATAAAGGTTAGGCGCTGAGTTGTAACAATTAAATTATTTTCCGCATCTCCTACGGGTGCATTTTCCACTCCAACTATAACTTCTATTCTATTGATCCAGCTATTTTGTCTCATTCTTAAATAAATAAATGAAAGCAGCTAATTTTCTTAGTGGTAATCAATTTCCAAGTTAGCATAAATCAACCAAATCTTTTAACACATCAATAATAACAGCTAATGTTCTTGTTGCTAATAACACATTAATCATCTTTGTACATTACAAAATTTAGCTTGAATCAACCAAATCTTTAGAGACCTTGCAAAAAGAGCATGACAGTCTAGTCACCAAAGGAACATGGACAACAATTATCCAAGTGCAACTTAAGTTGCATAATGGATTTGCACTCTCCCTGTTGCAACCAGCACTGATCCCGCCAACCTGGTAGATGTATGATGCAGCTCTTAAGGAAATGCCAAATTGAAACTAAAGATTAGTGTCCAACAAAAACTCGGCGGCTTCTGTTTTTGCAGTGAATCCATATTTGACGGTGCTGTATTTCCTGTGAACTCCAGTGAGTTTACCTGTTCCTGATTTTTTGTGGATATCCACCAACAACCTAGAACAATCACTGTGACAGAGAAAACATGCATGTTTAGGCCATCTCTAACCATCATCACTAAATTTGGTGTCATTTTAACACTAAAATAATACAATTTTAACACCAAACACTATTTCAACTCCAACCCAATCACACCATATCACACAAAAAAAGAATATTCTAAGACCATCTCCAACCAGGTGACTAAATCACCAAATTTAGTGTGGAATTGGCACTATCCATCTCTAATGGATACACTAAATTTCCACACCAAATTTGGTGTGGGAGTTTTTATTTTTTTTTTAATTTTAATTTGTATATTATATTAGATATCAGAAAACTGCTTCGA
>JBBPFP010000068.1:2010534-2021012 GCA_037974795.1 Kaempferia galanga
TACTATAATTAGAAAGTGCTCACAATAGATAGACTTTCAACCTGACATTCTTAGATCAACTGCTCATTGAAAAAAAATCATTTATGAATTCCTCAAAACTGACACTTGAATCTAAAAGATGTTCGTGTAGCAAACCAACCTAAACTCAACTATTCAAATAAAAACTAGATTTTATATATAGCAAATTTACATTGATTTCTATGTGGAGTCGTATATTCTTGCTTGTTGGCCATTCCAATTTAGTATACGGTAGAAGGTTGCACTAGTGAATTAGTAGCAAGGATATGGTAAGCTCAATTGTTATGTTTACTTAAGATTTTTTATTTGTTTTATAATGTGTCTAGTTTATGCCTCAGTTTCTGAAAGTTTTCCACATCGACACTAAGGTAAATTAAAAAGTACTCGAAATTATTATTTTTAGGTCAACTACCTATTAAGAGAAATGTATCTATAAATTTATCAAAACTAAAATTCAATTCTCCAATGTATAAGAAATTAAGAAAACACTTTACTACTACATAATTTAGAGAGGATAATAAGATTTTTGTTAAGAAGGGATAGGATTGGTTAGAGGATAAAATCTAATTAATTTAGTGGGTATACTTACCCTCGCTGGGGATAATGGATCCTTGCATTTATAAAAAATACATTTAGAATGGAAACCTCTTGCACTTGTGGTATCACTCATTTTTTAAAATCTTATTTATTATCTTTATACGTTGTACACGAGCGAACTTATCCCTAAACATCGTGAAGATTGAAAGATCTTTTTTTTCTTTTTAAAAATAGAAGGCTTCTCATTTGGTCTAGAACCTTGACGCATATGAAATGTGGTCACTCACTATGTTTTAGGTGATCCAGGCTGGATTTGTGACAGAAGAGTTTGGGAGTATCCCTAAACTAATCAAACAATAAAGCAGCTTTCTGGGTGCACTATCAATCATATACCAAACTTTTCAAATCTCAAGAAAAACTGAGTCATATAAATATATAACTATTGACCCATTTCAAATGCTTCATCAAAGACCTGACAGAAAAAATTAATTTATTTATAGAGCTTATATTTACAATCTGCAGCTAAAAGATTAAAATAGTGGAAATTTAATGTAGAGAGAATGCAGCGGCGGCGGAGAAATTAATCCAGGGCGTTGGGTCCTCTACAGGCCTTTACGATCGGGCTCCAAATCCACTGCACCAAAAATTTCCGCCCATTTCGTCCGTTTAGGTTATAGCTCCGTCCCATCTCGTCCTTGCTCACCTGCCCCGTGTAGCCGCCGCCGCCGCCGGTGCCGTAGACGCCTTCGCAGAGGTCGGCGATCTCAGTGGGCGCCGTCGGGTCCTCGCCGGCGTACCACGCGTTGATCAGCGGGTTTGTGGAGAGCTCCGCCATCTCGTGCGCCAGCACGCTGACCATGCCGTCGACGCCGACGTCGCCGTTGGGCGGGCTCATGGCCTCGACGCTGCCGGCCATGTAGGTCGGCACGGCGAACGGGTAAGCGCAGACATCGGGACACTGCTTGCCGCTGTGGCCGACCCAGGCGTACGGCAGCGTGTGGCCGACGAGGGAAGGGAAGGTGAAGTAGTGGAAGCCACAGGCGGCGCGGCAGAAGTCCTGGACGGCGACGCCGGGCGCAGTGAGGACGATGTAGGCGCCGCGGCCGTGGTCGACGGGGAGGGATCGCGCGGCGAGGGCATCGGCGATGACGAGCTGGATGGAGAGCCGGGTGAGGGAAGCGCCGCGCTGGAGATGCGGGAGGGAGGCCTCGGCCGCGACGGCGACGCGGCGGGAGACGTTGGCGCCGGTCTGGTCGGGGTAGAGCGCGACGGTGGACCACCACTGGGCGACGGAGGGAGGCGGAGCGGAAGGATCAGAGAGCGAGAGGAGGAAGTCGCGGAGCGGGGCTTGCTGGGCGGCAGTCCACGGACCGTACCAGACGAGGTAGAGGTTGATCGGGGAGGAGAGGACGGGGCCCATGTGGTAGCGAAGGTTGACGAGGTCGGAGGAGCCCTCGTAGCGCTTGGACTCCGCCAACGCCGCCCCGGCGCCGCCGGATCTGATGCTTCCGGCCAAGCGGAGGTGGCGGTGGGAAAAGGGGAAAGGAGACGCAGCGAGGAGGAAGGAAGGGAAAGAAAGCAGGAGGCAAAAGAAGAAGAGAGGAAGGAGCGAGTCCATTTTGATTTGGGGGTGTGATGACTGATGAGAGTGAAGACCAGCTAGTGAGTGCCTATAAATAGGGGGTGGGGAAGAACGGGAGGGAAAGCGGAGAATGGGCTGGCAATCGCATTGGAGGAAGCTGTTGACAGCTGGGAGAGTGGGGGCAGGGACAAATGCTTTTACTTCCGACGCCCTAGAGAATAAATTGTGATGTGAAGGGAGAGGTGTAAAGCAAAAACAATAAAAAGAGGAAAGATTGGCAGTTACTGTAGCACCTTCGTATTTAGTGATGAATTATTTTTAATGGATAATTGTTTTAAGAATGCTGGATTTATATACCAACTAATAAAACATATGAATAATTCGTAGCCCGTGATCAGTCTAAAATCATAGGCCACCTCCACCTCCTCCTCCTCCTTGACTACGACAAAACCCTGAAGGGAGCACACAACGCCAAGATTGCAGGGTTTTTATTATTATTGTTTTCTATAATTGTTTGTAAATAAATTAGAATGAGTGTGAGTGTTGTTAATCTTGGATTTTTGCTTAGGCTTTTTGGGCAGAGGTTATTTAGGTCTTGACCAGATTTTTCATAAGTCCGATCAACTCTTGAGTTGATTTAATAGATGACTAATAAAAATAGCAAGAATAACTTTCTCCTTTTCTTTTGAATTTTCGACTAAATTATTTTCAACTTTAAAAATTAGATCGTTTGAGTTGATCTTATCCATTTAAGTTGGTTGATAAACTTTTTACTTTTTTAGACGATTGGAATCATAATTGATTACAAATTAAGTTTATAATTTGACCTCGGTGACTCAAGTAATACGTGTTAAGTTGTTCGAAAATAATAGTTGATAGATAAAGTTTCCATAATCAATATTTTAATTGAGTGATCAGAATTTGAGTCCAATAGAATTACATAAAGTGGCTCGTTGAGGCATATTAAAAGGTATTCTACTACAATTATATCACTCTAATTGTGTTTATTTTTAATTCCTTTAGATTTAATTTCTCCTATTTAGATGTCTCATTTACAGTTTCTATATCTTCTCTTTTAGCACTTATTTTATTTGTGCAGCTGTAAAGACGTTTAGTTGTCTCTCAGACGCCCACAGTTTGATTCCCAGTTATGATATATATTTATAGGGATTTTTTTTCTAATTGAATATTCACTCGAACTAACTTCGGCTAACCCATGTTAGACTTTTTCTTTTATTACTAATTTTTGCTAGACTTTTCTATCAGTTAAGTATCAAATAAAGACACTTATTTGGACTTTCAACTACTAAATATGCAATAACCTATCAATTATTTTGCACCTATATTTTTGAGAAATACATTAATAAATAAAATATTAATTTAATTGAATTCATTTATCCAACACACTAAAATTATCTAACACATTTATCTAACCCCATAAAATATGATTCTACTAATAATATTCAAAGTGATTTTTTCATATAATTAAATTATTTTTATCTATTGTATCACTTGGTGTGTGTATATATATATATATATGGTGTATTAAAGGAGATATTGTAAAAAAATTTTCTCTAAATAGGACTTGCAAGTTGCAACTAAGGGGGCTTCTAGGCCATTTAACATGAATACTTTCCTATTTATTCTGGTAATCGATGAAGAATTTCGTGAGATGGACTGGCCACCCTCAGAAATAATTATGCATCGACAGAAATAATGAATGAGATCAACTGAATTTATTGATTTTTTTAATTAAAGGGGATACATTGCGTATTAAATATCTCGTAGATGACATGAATGGTTACAGAGGCGTCGACAGATGCCATATGAAATTTATGCATCCGTAGGCTCAATAATTACATATTCTTGTTCTTAATTAAATAGCTAGAAGTCATTCAAGTGCCTCTCAATTTACTGAAATATAATCCCTAACAACTAGAAGCTATTCAAATTTAAAGGATATTTTGATCATTTTTTCAATAAAATTATACAAATAATAAATTATAATATCTTTTTCTATGAATACCGTCACCCAACTCTCAAAATATAACACCTTTTTTCCAAATATTTTGATAAAAATATCATAAATAAATCAAATAAATTATGAATCAGAACAATTATTCCGAAATCATTAGATTTGCTTTCTTTAATTTAAAAGGAAAAAAAGAAAAGCATTTAATTTGGTGGAGATATATAACAATTCAGATCAAAAGGTTGTTCTTATTTTAACTTGATCAAAAATACTCTACATAAAATATATTTATATTAAAATACTTTTTTTATCAATTAGATTGATATTACTTAAATATAATTAAAAATATTTTAATTTGATCCAAATTACTTTAAAATTATTATTCTGCAACAGTTATAGAGATAATTAAGTCGGCTGTTATTTACTATTATAATTCCTCCAATCGTAACCTTAACTATAACCTCAATTGCTATAGCAATACTGAAATAATAATAAAAAATTAGATAAAAAGTATAATAAAATATTATATAGATATTTTTTTCAAGACAAAATATCTTTTGGATGTTAATAAAAATAAAGAGTGTTATTTTATTTTTGCTCAATTAATTGTTTCGGCTTCGAGATATTTCTTTTAGGCTGACCCGGGGCCCATCGGCCTTTTGGGGGCCACATGAGGAAGGGCCATGCAAGGCTGGACTTGGATTCTTGTTCTTGTTGGCTAAAGGCTGCCATGACTGAGTCGATTTCGCCAAAAGTCGTACAAAATAATTGACTCGGCATAAATTTTAAAGCAGGGGTGCGCGTGGGCCCATTCTGACGTGGCCTACTGAGGTGGAGCCTTCTAACAAGTTGGAATTGACCAAAAATAAATAAACCATTTATGTAATAAATGCCATGAGAGAAAGTAGTATGTTAGAACCTTATTTTAAGAAGGAAATGTTTGAAAGAAAACTGAACTTTGGAAGAACAAGGCCAATCATTGGATCATATTTGAATAAAACATCAATCATAGAGTCAGTTTATGAAAGATAAGAAAGGCTTTGAGAATAGTAGATCTAGAGTCCAAATCAAGACAGCATTCTCACTTGAATTTGTCATTTATCACTAACAGTCCAGATGGATATTACATAAAAAATATATATATAGTCATTGATGAACCAAATAGGTCAATTAGACTCATTTATCTTTTGGATTTTTAAGACGGTAAGTACTCCTATAGTATTCTTCATTGTTTATTTTAACTTCTTAATTATTAAAATGTAATAAAGAAAAATCGATTTTAAACACAAACGTAGGTTTAATATAGAATCATATCAAAGCCCAACATGAATATGATACGATTCATATTAGACTCAATGTATCCATTAGTAGACTTTAATTAAAATCTATTGATAAACCTAGCCAAGTTCAATTGCTATCCGTTGCTTATTTTAATTTCTTGAATGTATTAAAATATAATAATAAATAAGAATCGACTATAAACTCCAATATCAAAATGATATAAACATATAATGTTCATGTCAAGCTTAACATGAATTTAATATGAATATTTATGCATACAAAAAGCAAGAAAGAAAAAAAGGGTTGATTACATAGGAGAGAGAAAAAAAAGAGAAAAAATTAAATTTGACAGAGACAAGAGCACATAATTAAATATATCTTTGATAAATACTAAAATAGTATATGACTTTTAGTCCATTCAAAAATTTACATGCATTTTTTGATAAATTGCCATTAAGTATTTTCTTCATCCTAAAAAAGAAATTAACACTCAAAACTACAAAAAAAAAAAAAAAATCAATTTCTAACAACTCGAAATAAGAATATCACGAAGGCTCCCATTAGTCGCAAGATGTGCAATGACACCATTCTTTCGCAATGAAACGCTTCTTAGAATGCCAAAATATTCTCAAAATAATATCGATGATTTTCCCAATATACCTTTTGTTTGTGGAGCGATTTGATCGTCGAACCAAGACAATTTTTCTCTCCTCGAATCACAGCTAACAGAAATCAAATGGCTGCATGCCAATTGGGCGTCCCTGCTCCACCCACTGTGTGACGGCAAGAAAGGACGAATGTTGGCGGCTGGAGGATCATAGATATACATTTGCTGTCCAAATAGCTGGCGGCTGTTTATAAGACTTGTGGCAAAAAAAACTTGTGCGAGGTCAGGAAACCACAGCGACCATCCAAATTCAGTGTGGCGTTTGTGTGGTGGTTGAGGCAGAGGTGCAGCTGGCTGATAAACAACTTCTTGTGTCTTCTTGTGCAGATCTACATAATTGGGCTGGAAAAGGGAGGAAATGGGAATGTGACTTGGTTGCTGAAATCGGCTGGTTCTCTTGCAATCCTAGCCGGCTGATTGATGATAAGAAGTGTTCCTCCTCCGGCCTTAGCCTTGCATGGATGATTCTTCAAAGTGACTGCATGTGGCACGACCGCAGCAGCCGTGGTTCTTTTTCCACTGTGTTTGAAGGACACAATTACATTAATCAGTTAAAAGGAGCTTGATTGCTGTTAGCAACTAATCACGTGCAACTAATGCCGATACAAAACACGCTGCTCTAATAGTAACCATGCCTTTTAGAGCAGTCCGGTTGCAGAGTATCAAGCTTAGGGAGTTGAAAAGTACCTGGATGCAGTGGTTCCTCATATGTGCAGTTTCTTACTCAGGCTCCAATTTGTTTCGGTACCATTGAACCTTTAGCTGCTTTTTCCCATCTATCCTTGGTATAGATACATTTCTAAAATATGTGAACTATAGTCTCCTCATTGCAGCAGCAGCAGTATGTGCAGTTTGTATCACTCATTTCTATGCCTTTTCTTTTTTGAATCTCGTATTACCTGGTCCTGCAACAAAAGGCAGGTGAAAAGTTTGGTCATTTTGGGAGCAAAAAAATACCAAAGGTTTAAAGTATTTTAGCAAATAGCCACAGCTCCCATGAGTGCATTGTAGGCTGACTAACCATGAATATGCAATCTGAACTCCATCCTCAAACAGCCACAGCTCCCATAAGTGCATTGTAGGCCGACCTAATCATGACTATGCCATCTGGATTCCATCCCCAAACAGTCATCTCTCTAGAATGTGGTTGAAATTGGATGCTATTGTACCTGACCTGTATCCTCAAGTCTCTCAGAACCACAGTGCCATTTAATACCAGCCCCCAGTCAAAGACAATTTATTTGACAGGTTCTACTATCCTGCTGAATTTATTTTCTGAAAACTTTGGAAATTATCTCAGAAGAACATCTAATGTGATAAAGATTACACAGGATTCATCAAAATGATATCTTGGAAATATCTGTCGATGGTTATGGTGTTGGAGGTCCAAGAAAAAGTGGACAATAGGTAATTGTTTTGTTGAGGGTTTCAATATAGGAAGTGCATGGTCCACGTGGTGCAAATGGAGGCTGTGGAAGTGAGTTGTCAAAGGGACTGGCACATTCCATGGCTGTATGTTGTAAATGAAATGTAGACATGCCTCATGTACTTTGTGTGAATCAAGTGAACTAATAATGTCATTAGCTTCACGGGAACTAACACGATTAGGTAAGCTTGTCGTGTGCTAAAACTCGGTTTGGGAAACATTGTCGGTTCTGAAATTCAACAGATATGTGACATCTTTAGTCGAAGAAAAGTTTCAGTTCATTCAGGGATGGATCAAATTTATATTAGACTAACCACCTCCATCTCTCAAGTCTCAAGTAGCATCACTTGGAGAACATTCATAGAAGAACACTTACTATAAGATAACTACTCCATAAGGATAATCCTTACCCTCACATAGTTGACTAAATCATTGATCACTTCTAATTGCTAGGGTCATCTAACATGTGTAAGAAAGTTGAATTTGTCGTTTAGTTTTGATGCCAAATCTTCCCTAGACAACTTGACGAGATCCTCCTTTACTCTCATATAGACAGGAAAGTTAGGTTTTAAGCCCTTGTTCATCAACTCAAGCAGAATTCTACCAGCCTCTTCTACCCTCCCTGACATGCAATAAAGCTTTGCCAGTAAGCTGTAATTTGCATTAGTTGAGTATTTAACTTTTGTGCTCATATTGACTACATATTGGTAAGCATCTTCTGCACACCCTGATCCAAAAAATCCTTTTATAAATGCTGCATCAATAGCAAGGCTTGGCTTAAATCCTTCAGACAACATCCGATCAAGGAATTTGACAGCAAACCTCATTCTTTTCGCCTTACATGCATGAATAAGAACTACCTCAAAAGTCCCCAAGTCTGGAAGGTATCCCGATTTTTCCATTGCTTCGAGCAAATCACATGCTTCAACAAATCTGCCGTTCTTGAAAAGACTTCCAAGCAAATAATTGTAAGACTTGGTAGTAGGATCACAACCTGTCCTGCGCATTTCATCAAACAAACCTCGAGCACCTTCAAAATCACGTCTCCTGCATTTTGCAGCAATGAGCACATTGTAATAACTAGTCCTTCTGGCTGTCTCCGACATAACGAAAATAGCCGTATCAAAGGCATTCATGGAGCAGAGTAACTTAATCAAGGAAAAGATTCCCGTCCCTCGACAAGATCCCCCAACTTTATTTAGTAGCTCTGCGATTCTTTTGACAGAATCTTTCACACCAACAGTGCCTCTACGCGACAGGAAGGAGAAAGCCTCGTCGGTTAGAGAATGCCCCATGGAGGAGAGCTGGACTAACATGCAATGCATGCCGTCGTAATCATCAACCAGACCGAGATTGCATACCATCTGATTGTAAGCCTCGGAATTAGGACGGTAGTCGGGGTGAGAATCCAAAACCCAGCGGAAGAAGCGCAACGCCGAGACAGAACGATCGTTCGACGCGCGGAGAACCTCCAGAACCAGGGCGTGGGAAGGGGCCAGATTCAGCAAGCGAAATTGCGATTCCAAATCATCCGAGCCGCCTGCGATCGACGCAATGAGGTGGGAAACTGCCGAAGGCTCGACGCCTGGAACGCGAGGGGTTCGGGTCCTTCTGCTGGTGGTGGAACGTCCGGGAACCTGAGAAGAGAGAGCGCGGACGAGGCTGCACGGAGAAGGGACAGACGGAGCGTGCGGGGAGGGGGAAGAGAAGAAGTAGACGGGATTGGGATGGGTGTGAGGGGCCTGAGAAGGGAATAGGGTTCGCACCAGCAAGCGCAGCGGAAACAGCCGGCGAAATCGCGGTGACATTGGAACCGACACACTCAGTCGGACAGCGGCGCAGAGGCCGCGACGGGGTTTTAGTGTTCGAGGGCCTAGAGGTGGATGAACCGCAGGGGAAGAGCCGAGGCACGCACCTTTTTTCAAAATTGCCCAATTAACTCTCTTATATTTGCATTAGATTTAGGGTTATAAATAAATTAAATATTCAGTGGAGTTTTTATGTGAAGACTGATATTCAATTTAGTAAAAGGTTGTTTATGTTATATATTTGAAAATATAAGAGTGTGAGATTAAAATATATGGTATCCGGAGTTAAACCCGGGCACCTAGCCTCACTGCCTAGCTTACCAGTCTTCTTTCCCGAGCATTCTCGATACACTAGTTTCCTTTCACGAACACTCGGCATTCGTCTAATAACGTCTCATTCAGACTCGGGAGGGCCACTTAGGATCTATGCTCCTAAGCACTCATCGTTCGTCCAACAACGCTCCATTCATACTCAAGAAGGCCAATAGGGATCTGCGCTCTTGTGCAATCAGTTTTCGTCCTACGACATCTCACTTAGACTCGAATCATTTGGCTTCACTCTTGGACCAATGGATCTCTGCTCCCAAGCACTCGACTTTCATCCTACGACAACCCACTCGGATCACTTACCAAGTACTCGCATCACTCCCGGACCAATGGATCTTTGCTCCTGAGCACTCGACCTTTGCCCTATGACATCCCACTCAAACTCGGGTCACTTCCCGAGCACTCGACTTCACTCTCAGACCAATGGATCTCTGCTTCCTCACACTCGGCCTTTATCCTACGGTATTCTACTTAGACTCGGGTCACTCCCGGACCAGCTTTGCACCCTCGGACTAGTCGAACCACTCAACCTTCATCTAGCGCTATCTCATTCGGACTCGGGAAGCTTAGTTGACGATCAGCGGCCGCCAACTACTCGACCTCAACTTCCTACAATAGTTTGACAGGGTCAGAAGTACTATCCAACAGTTGGCACCAACTGATGCCCTACCACCCTTTGTGCTCACAACCTATAAGTGGCATATCGCTCATGTGTATAAGTACCCCGGGTTAGTTTCATATTGATGAATTAAGTTAAGTTAGACCCTATGTATATATTATATGAAATATAATCTGTTAGATTATATTTTATATAAGAATTATTTGTTTATAGCCTTTAAGGACAATGTTAGATTATATAT
>JBBPFP010000068.1:2021484-2034979 GCA_037974795.1 Kaempferia galanga
CGGGCTCAGCGCATTTGAGGGATGAAGAGCTATGAAACAATACACTGGTAGAGCGCACTAGAAGGACGCACATGGTGCATCCGAGGGACGAGAAGCTGAAAGGAAGTCTGCTCGAGGAGAAAGTCGAAATTGGATTTAGGTGAGCTCAACTCCCGATGGTCGAATCATCACCTTGGCAAGGAACGAAGAATTAATGATCAACTGGTATAGTTGATCATTCCAGGCGCCTTCGTTGATTGGAGGTGCCCTAATGACATGAGAGGCCTCAGTTGTCTTGAGGCGTCTCGAATGAACCGAGGTGCCTCTAATGAACCCAGAAGAGTCGTTGTTGAGCGGAGTCCAACTTAGCCTAACTGAGGCTCCTCTGATGCTGCCAGTTCAAAAAACCAATTGTTGTGCGTGGATAAGGAACATCCGGTTGGAGGTGCCTCTGAAGTGTCATGTCAGCTAAACGGTCATTTCAACCAGTAGGCTATAAATAAAGGTCTATCCTCTAGGTTAAGAACACACTCTATATTCATTTCTAAATTCAGTTTTACGTGTCTATACGATCAACTACTATAATAGACTGCTCCGCCTCCGACCATTGTCGAAGAAGGAGATTGATAGTACTTCCAATCGCCTTGAATTAGCAATTACCTAGGTTGTTACCAAGTGCATAATCGAGTCGCTTATTTCTTTATATGTTATTTTTATTTAATTAATTAGTGTGTCCTTGCTAGCAAGGTCGTAAGAGAAAGACTTTAACTTTTAATTGTAAGCTATTCATCCTCTCTAATTGGTCCACCGATCCTAACAGTGTGGTCACTTATGTGTCTAGCCTAGAGCTCATGTGACACCCACGTGGACATTCCCTTCCATCAACTATACGAGGACTGATGGATGCAAGAGATGGTATGATGGTTTTCTTATTATATGCAGAGGCAACTCTTCTCCACCAACCATCTCTTTGGTCTCTTTCTCTCTTGTGTTTCTGCAAGCTTCGTCTTTTAACCCAGAAGGTGAAGGGAGAGAAGGAGCCCGAATGGGTGAAAAAGACACCATCAATATTTATCAATAAATCCTTAATCAAATTTTTAAATAGATAATAAAACTGAAGAAGTTAACTAACTAATTAAATAAACTTAAAATTATATAAAAATTTTAAACAGAAATTATTTAAAATCAAGTTTATGTCAAACTTAAACTAAATTCAAACTCATAAATAATCAAATCAAACGTAAATAATTATGTCAACAGCTTTAATTTTTTGTTAATGTTCAATTTGATTAACTTATAAGGTTTAGCTTGACTTCGTCATTTACAGCATATTGACATTTAGTTTTAGCTTTTACTTTAAGTTTGTCTTCTTCTGTTTAACTATTTATCAACATTCCATCTTTTTCTAACTAACTAGAGTTATGGAATTGAGTATTCAGATGAAGCATGGCTCTCATTAGTAAAAAATGACCTATGAAATTCAGCTATAGCTATCGGTAAATTTATCCATGAAAAAATTTTATAAGATCAAATTTATCATCTCAATAATCAATTCGAAGCGTAAAATACCTAAATTATCTAAAATAATAATCCATCTCCACGCACAAACCAAATATTCAAATATAATCTATCTATTCACTCGTTGACAATGCGTTTTGGGCCTTATCTGGGATGATGAGGCAAACATGCATGCAACTCCATCATAATTCTTATCCTTATCCCTTCACTATTATTTAATAGCTCCCTAATTGTTCAGAAAATGAATGTCACTCCTGCTCTTCCTAGTTCCCACCCTCCTCGTCGCACATAGGAAGAAGAAAGGGAGCAGCGCCGCGAGAAACGAATTTACCGAATGGATCGGCGGCCGCCGTTCCCGATCTCTCCCCGCCGCCTCCACACCCACTGCCATTCGATGTTGTCGCAGATTTCCCAGACTCCTCGCCTCACGGTCGGCAGCAAGAGTTCTCTGTTCGAGAGGGGGCGGCTCTACGACCTCTACTCGGCCAGGCGGAACGAGCGGCTCGAGAGGAAGATGGCGGAGTGCTCCGAAGCGGTGGCGGCGGTGACAGAGGACCCTGCCGTCGCAGTGGTGCTCGCCAAGAGGCGGCTCTCGAAAAAAGCTGAGTCTGCGAGGAAGTCGGTTCTGGGGCACTTCTCCGGGAGCCGTGGGAGTAGCTCCCGGTCGGCGGCAGCGGGGAGCAGCAAGGAGAAGAGGAAGGCGGGCTCTTCCTTTGCTGCTTCTGAGTGCTCTGCTGCCGGCGGAGGAAGGCGAAACGGCTCTGGATCAGTCCGCTGGCCGTGAGATTTCCAATTCTTGGATTCATCTTGGTGTTGAGATTATTGTATATATAGTAAAGTTCGTAATTCAGCATGAAAAGCTAGATTTGCATTAAAACACGTTGTTCAAGGCTTCACGAGACCTCCAGTCAATCGTATCGGCTTCCTCAACACACGTTGATATCTGAAAACAAAGAACAGATTAATAAAAAAAATTTCCATGTTACAATTGCCGTTCCATAAGGTAGCTAATAATTAAAACTCTCTGCAAATCCAAATTACAACTGTATAAAAAGGCACTCTTTCTTGTGAATAGATCTCATACAATCGACTAAAATGTAGCAGCCTTGTGTTGATGATCTATCGTAGTTCAGACACAATTCAAAGAAATATATGTTACACGTCAAACTGGAAAATTTTATACCAATAAAATAGAATGTCCGCATGTATACTGATCTAATACTATCATTTGGCTGGTTTCGCCTGCGCTGACATGGCTCGCAAATGGCCAGCTATTTGGGTAAAAGATGGCCTGTGCATTGGATCGGGAGCCCAGCATTGCTCCATAAGCCTTCTCCATTCCGGGTCGCAGGTAGCAGGGACTGGAGGCCTCAACGTGTTATTCACAATGCCTCCTGCGGTATCAAATGTACATACACGTCATTAAGCAAAAGGAAAATGACAAGCAAGACGTAGTTGTATTAGTTTTCAAACATCCCGCATGCCTGCTTGATTTCAAATGAAAGGGGAAAGAAAGGTAGGCAGCAAAAATGAGCTGGTCAAAAGAACTGAACAAAATCATGGCTCATAAGTTTTGCCACTGTAACTTAATACTGAAACCACTTTCCAAGAAATTCAGAATAAAAAGTTACTCTATTCAACTGAGAACATGACTACTGAAATCACGGTAGAACATCAGAAATTGGGATAAGAGGACTTAATGTTCATTAAGGATGATATCATGAAGAATTTCTCTAAGAGGAAGGAGTAGTTAGACGTGAGCGTCCTCAGAAAAAAAAAGAGGGCATCAAGGGTGCACAGCTGACTAATGCCAGGAGAATTAACTATATGCCTCCTTGGGCTTGCATTACATGAATGCCATAAAGCAGAGTGAAAATTCATCCTAGGTGCATAGGTATCCTCAACTAGTTACTAGAAAACAGTAGGAAATTTTTAAACTAGGTTTTACTTTGAAGATCATTCATTGTCCAAGTTTTGAATACACCAAGATGAACTTCTAGATTAAATTTTATTTTACAACTTTTGAAATGGTCAGCAGGGTGATGCAGATTAAAATTAAAAATCAATTCTATATTTTTTAAAAAGAACAAGACTAAAAACTCTTTATTCTTTTTATTTTACTAGTTCTAGGAAAGCTAGTAAAATTGATGCCAATTTCTGGACCCCCACCCCCTGTTTCATTCGTTCAATCAATAATAATACAACTTCCGGGATTCTCTCTTTTTTTCCATGCGAGATTATTGAGGCATGCAACCGTGATATCATTGGCTGACACACAAGGATCAATCTACTTCCCTCCCCTGTGTTGATCAAATACATCAAAACCCAACTACATTCTCAACTTTGGATCCACCTTGTGCTGTAATCTTTATCCATTATTGCACAAATTCTTTCAGTAAACTTTCATCTTCTTTCCGTCCATAATCTCTCCATTAGATCCCATTCAATGGAGTGTTGTGGCCTAATACATTTGCTCAGATGTGTGCATAGCACCGGTGAAGTTTCTTCAAAGCTATGTACTTAGTTTAGCCAGCTTTCGTCTATATTTTACACTGACACTATTGCAATGCATGCACGGCGAGGCAAATGAAACTAGCTTCACAACAAACCTAGCTCATGCAGGATGCAACAATATTCAACTAAAATTTATCCAATATCTGACAACTAACATATTTTACTGCACCTCATCAAAAGATAAAACAAGTTGGTTGTTTAATAGAAGCACAGAAAACCTCAAACTTTTTTAACATGCATCAAGTAAAAGCAAAAGTAGCAAGTTTACTTTTATTATGTATTTGAATCTCATATGGTAAACAATTTTTCACATACCTATGATTGCACCATAATGCATATTGGCATAAGGTTCTTCCCCGGTGAGAATTTCCCACATGACAATGCCAAAGGAGAAAACATCTACCTGCAGCCATCAGCCATCAACAGATCAGATACTAAGGATAGATGGAGGAGTGAGTGGTGAACTCCAAGTATATGCACCTCTAAGTAGTCTGAAACTCTTTGATTTAAAAGAGTGATCCGACAACCCAAAGAAGTGAAAACATATATTTTACTTAATGATTGCATTAAATCTAAAGATGAAAATTAGTTAATGGCAAAAGGAGATAAGTTTTGTATATTCTGAAGCAGAAGAAAATTTTACATCGTTAATTGAGGTTTATTTCAAGGACAGCTTCAGGTAGACTGAAGTGTCAAAAGATAGCATTTTCTGATCATGATACAAACAGAAACCATGATTACCTTCTCAGACACCTTATTGCTACTTCCATTTAATAATTCTGGTGCCATCCATGGTAGTGTGCCTCTGACACCACCAGAGACTAGGGTATTCCGCTTAATTTTTGACAAACCAAAATCACCAACCTGAATAACATCCATTGCACAGTCATCATCGGAAATATCATCAGCGTGATCAATTTTCCTGTTTGTTCAAGTTCAAGTTTTCCATATCCCAACAAATGGATAAGATTGGTAGAGAATAATGTTAAGTATTGGGCATACCTTACAAATGGGACGTGATTGATCTTTAAGATTTACGAGTAAGTTATCACATTTCAGATCGAAATGTACAATGTTTTTAGAATGCAAATATTCCATTCCAAAAGCAGTGTCTGTTGCTATGATAAGTCTTTTACGACGGTCTAGGTACCTGTAAGTTAATATCCCCAAAAAATTAAATTAATAATTGATATGATAAAAAGAATCCATCGATAAGGAAAAGTTAAAATAGCTTACTTGTCCTTGCGTAATAAAACATGTCGAAGAGAACCATTAACCATGAATTCTGCTACTGTTGCCATGGTTCCACCAGGTCCATCTTTAACAACACCGTAGAAGGCAACCACATTGGGATGATGAAGTTGGGAAAGAATCTCAGCTTCCCGCCAGAACTCCTTGGTCTGAGAGCAATCACTTATTATTGAATCCAAAGATATTTAACTATGTTTTTTTTTTAAAATTTTTTTATGTTTCTCCTGATCTAGAATTTAAAGTACATTTGATAGGTTGGTTACTTATATAAGCATGTTGTCACTCAGAAAAAATAAAATTGGCATACCAATCTTTCCTGCTGAGATGATAGACCAGTAAAGCAGCTCTTCTTTATTCGCTTTATAGCAACATCGGTTCCCCTCCATTTTCCATGGTAAACAGTGCCATAAGTGCCAGAACCTAGTTCGCGTAGTTCTTCAAGGTCCTCATTTTTAATTATCTGATAATGTGCAACTTTTAGCAATTATATTCTGAAATGGTCAAGTGAAATGAAAATGATGAGTGCAACAAAAGGAGGTTCCTAACTACATGAATGAGACTACTAAAGAAATGTATCTTCCGAAACCAAATATGAATGCTTGGCACACTAAACTTTTTGAGGAACTCATTCCGTGCAAATGTAAGAAGTGCCTCCCTTATAACTCTCTTTGAAGAACTCACGTCGCAAAAAGAACAATAAAGATAAGAAGGATCCTCGTTTCTCTCGCTATCGCTGGAGACCTCTTCCTTATATAATTTATTTATTCCAAGTTGATTTCATCAACTCTGACCATACACTCGCTCCCATCTGTGATATAGCCTTCCTTGGAGCCAAAATGAAGCAGTCAGATATATTATCCTAGATGGAGACCCCATCATTTTGATCATACAGAGACCACTTTGGCATATGATTATACAGATAAATACTATCTATTTTCACAAATACAATAGTAAGACTAAAATAATACCTGCACATTAATAAGGTCCAGATCATAAGCAGAAACATCTAAATCTGGCTCAGCTGCTTCCCCACCTTCATATCTTAATTCCTAAGATCAAACAACAGAAACACAAAAGAATTATAATACCAATGCATTCATAAAAGAGTATGCAAAGATAAAAGAAAAACACATACAAGGAATTTCTTGTTGACCAGATAAGATGAATACCTCATTTTCTGAAATACAAGTTCTTAATGGCTCTCCAAACTTTGTAAAAGGATTCTCTACCTGCAGACCTTCACCCTTGTGCAACATGTTTATATCCTCTACCATTGCGCTAGATGATTCTTGCATTTTCTCAGCAAAATCAATTTGGGCATTGGTCTGACCAGAATCAACTTTATCATTGTCCAATGGTGCAACTTGGGGTTGGTAACTAATATGATCTTGATCCATTAAAGAATAGTCTTTATGGTTGAATTCACCCTGAGCCAGAATCCTGAAGAAAGACCAACGCTTAGGATCATGGTTTTGCATGTTCAGAGTCAGTCCAACATCATATTTGCGAGGGGGATTTATATTTGACAAATCCTCTTTGGACTTACTAAAGATATCAGAGAGAAGTTGGTCATTAATATCAATAGGAATATCTTTCCTCTCAGGAGGTCCAGAAGATTCCTCCAGAGAGTGACCTCCAGCAATACGGTCAACATAAGCAAGAGATTCAGCATGATCACCAACATCAGTACTATAAGTGATATCATTAGGTGTTTCAGCCCAGGGATTGTCAGGAAGAACAGGACCTTCCACAGGTTTAATGGAAGATCCATCAGCATGTGCATCTTTTACATCAACAATACTTACGGCCTTGTCTGTGTGTTTGCTCATATTGGATTCCTGTAAGATACTTTCCTCATGAACAGCAGGCTTATCAGACACAGACTTTGAAGGTGCAATTTGAAACTCAGGCTTCTGAATCATCCTACGTTGTTTATAGCATTTTTCATCAGTGATACCATCATGTTGAACAGGTCCTACATGAAGGACAGGATTGAAGACAATTTCATGTTGGTCATGTATAGCCTGATTAGTTGAATTATGGATATCCTGAGAAAATTTAACAGTCTCTGATCCATGTGGAATGGAGACAGATTCCAATTTATTAGCTTGACTAGGTGTACTGACCAGTTGTTTATTTTTTTCAAACTGCATGAAATCATCTTCGATAGTTTCATTACTATGGCATGGTGGTTCTGCAGATAATAAAGACTTCTCAGAATGTGAGACCAGCTCTCCCTCAATTATGTTATCAGCTCCTTCAGCAATGGATTCTTGAGCTGTAATCAAGCACGCCTGATTAATTAAATATTGAGAGCCAAGGGAATCATCAGATTTAGATAATCGGTTCAGGAACTCTAACTGCTCCCTAGGAAGACTTGCAGATTGGTAACCTCGGAAAGGCTGTGAAGGTGGATTATTGAAACCTACATCAGATGCATCAGCTTCATCATCAATGTTACTAGGTGCCAAACTGCCACGACAGTAGTGGTCATCTTCATTTAGGTCAGAATTGTGACCAGCATTCACAGAGTTTACAGATGATACAGGCATAGCATCTAATTGCTTCCCTATGTTTGTTACAGGAAGTGTTAAATTCTCTGTTTCAGAAACGACATGCATACTTACTGCATGGATATGACTCAAAAAGGAAACATCATGCTGCTGCATGGTTGAACTAGGTTCATGAATGTGGGAGCTGATATGTTCATCCTCCATTTTTTTATATGAGAAACCATCAGCTGCTAAACTCTGATCTCTATTTGCAGTTTCTTGATCAAGCAAACTTATACCAGAGTAAGGATCTTGTGACGCACCTTGATTGAAAGGTTGTTGGTCTGGTTGAATAGAAATGCCAATATCTGTATAATTGCTTGTACATTGAAAATCAGAGGGCACAGATAGAGGAATGGAGGCTCTGCTATTTGAATTTTGGTATATATCAGAAGGATTGATAGGATTGTAAGAATAGTGCTCGCTTTCAACATAGCGGTATCTATGGTCCTCAAAACGACGTGAATGACTATCATAGTCAGCAAAAGAGCTTTGCTGCAGTGATGAAGGATACGTAGAGGGAGATGCTACAGGGACAATAACAAAACCAGCTGACTGAGTTATACCTGTGTAAGCATTAGCTATTTCAGATTCAACATTGAGATTAAGCAACTGGTTCAAATCACTTAATGAAGTGTTTGCTAATCCATGTCCACATGAAGATTTTCCAGAATCAAAATCCATCCCATTCACTGCAGCAACAAATTGGATCTCAGAATCACCTTCCATATTCTCCAAGTTAAAGCATCCATTATCAGTATCATCTAAAGCAAATAGAAACATCCTGATTTTCTGAGATCCCTGACTACATTCAATAAGACTGTATTCATCGATCATAATTAGCAAATCTTCATCAGATGAAACAGATATAAGCGCATCCAGGTCTTCCCCAGGTAGTTGATACTTGATCATATGAGGTCTATTGTATATGGCTGTTGTCTTTAGAACAAGCTCTTCCCACAGAGTACCCCTGCTTATTTGTACAATCCGTGTATCACCTCCCACATACCTCAGTTTTCCATCACTGGGTCTAGGTAAGATCTTACCGCCATAACTGCATAGAAATTTCATCCGTTTTGATGAGATATCAGAAGCACTTGGGGTGTGCCCAAGTGAAATTGTTTGGTTACTTCCCTCACCAGATGATACATGTAGCATTGACCTTGAAGATGAATAATGACCTCTACGTTCAGTATCAACCGAGTTATTCTTCTTGATCTCCTTTAGATGACGATTATTGACATTTGTAAACACTGAAGCATCTGAAGCACTTTCAGGCCTAATTTGTGGTATATTTGGCATATTCTTCATGTCCATATAAGTGGTAGTTATATTTTGATCTCCAGGTGCATTTTGAGCAATCAGTTTCTTGGATATTGCTCGTTCTCTCATAAATTCAGGTGCAAACTCCTCGCCTGTTTGAATTGAGTAATTCAAAACAGGTCTTGGAGCGCCTGATACGCTAACATCTGGCAATCTAACATTATCATCATCAGAATTTGGTGGGGATTGTTTAGGTATCTGACTTACAGATCCAACTCCTGTTCTGGCATTCATTGCATCGATGGCGTATTCAAGAGCTTTCCCAATCAATCTAGGAATTTAATTTGATCGCTTATTATTTAGCTACAATTGGATGGGAAGAGCCCCCCAGACTAGACCACCATCTAGCATGATTGAACATACAATTTGCACGTGCATCCTTTTTAACCAAGCCCAAAGTCTCCACAGGGAAATCATTACAAGAATCAAGATGTTTAGATATACAAATGCTCCTTAATATACAAAAGAGAATCCTGTGAATGGAGCAAATTGAACAGTCAAGTGGCTGATCTAGAAATGTTAACAAAATCAGTGAAAAAGATAAGGCCAAGAAAAATGATCTTCAAGTCCTATGCAAAATAACAAATGTGACATGCCACCAAAAATTGTTCACATCGAAATTTTGTTTGCAGATTAATGGTGAAAAAAAGGCTCAAAACTCAAATAAATCTGCTTAAGATACTAGACAACAAAGGAAGGAGACTTCTATTGGCTGGTGAAGTGCAGTTGGCTGGTGAAGTAGCTCCCAGCTCCTACTCCACGGCCTATGATCCGTCTGTGGATCACTCTTGAAATCTCACTATAGTTTCTCCTTCTCATATACCTTCCAAAACTAGAGATAGCTCTTACAGCCAGTACAACAAGGGGATACAAGATATACAACAACAACCAAGCCTTATCCCACTAAGTGGGGTCGGCGGATACAAGATATAAGAAGAAAAAAAACACAATAAAAAAAAAGCAATTACACAAATTAGAGCTTTGCTGTTGCTTGCTTTCTTTCTCATTGCATTGCCCAAAATGGTATGGAATGCAACAAGACCCTCTTTAGAACTGATGTCAAAACCTCCCCATTAAAGTCCCTTTTATAAGATTTTGCTAATTCTCTGGAATACACCAATGGGTTGAATAATTGCCGCATTTCAGTAGACTCATCCTTCATCCAGTCAATTGATCTAGTGTAGCAACTCAAGAATTTCACCATTGTTTGCATCTTTATCACATCAATGGTTCCTACCTAGATTTCATCTGTGCAGTTGACTATTTTATACAACCCAATCGACTGCAAACTAAGTCACAAACATAAATATTATGTTCATTAGCAAACCAACTTAACTTGATTGCCTAGTCAACTCAATCATCAGTTGACTACTGTTCAATCGACTTGCACCCAAATACTACCCAAATAGAAGCATTTTGTTCATTTCTATTTGATATCTAGTCAACTGCCATGTCAACTCAGTCATGAACCAACTGAATTTTAATTCGGCTGACTGAATTTTACTTCAATCAACTGAACCAAACTATAAACCCCAATAACCCCAACTTTGGGATTTTGAGGTTTGTCATGTTTGTTGGTCGACTGAATATTTCCATTAATCAATTCATCCACCAATCAACAAAATTCATGTATCAGTTCAACCCCTCAAAGGCCGAATCATCTTCACACCAAGAGACTTCATGCCTTTGGAACTTTCTTTTTGCCTAGTACAAGTTGGACTTAACTTACCAAGACTTCCAATGTCTAAAGACCACCTTTTCGACTTCAACTTTTGTCAAGTATCCAATAAACCTAAACCTATCAAGACTTTCAATTGCCAAGCTTTAGGTCAACCTTGACCCATTAAAAGTCACTCCTCTGGGACTTCATTCTTGCCTAACATTAGTCAACCTTGACTTGACTAAACTTCCAACACTTGCTAAGCATCGAATCCTCCTTAACTTGCATAGACTTCTATCACTTACCATGCATGCAGTGCTTGGACTTCTATTGCTTGTCGAGCATTTAGTCCTCCACTCCTCCTTAGCCTGCTTGGACTTTCATCACTTACCAAATGTGTGGTTAACCTCAACCCATTTGGGCTTTATCCA
This sequence comes from Kaempferia galanga, assembly GCA_037974795.1. Classification (NCBI taxonomy): domain Eukaryota; kingdom Viridiplantae; phylum Streptophyta; class Magnoliopsida; order Zingiberales; family Zingiberaceae; genus Kaempferia; species Kaempferia galanga. Next base: position 2,032,713 of record JBBPFP010000068.1, read on the forward strand.
ATGTCAAGTATCTCATCAACCTTGATCTCTCAGCACCAAGCCAAAGTTGATTGCACCAATAGCTTATTCATATTATAGGCTTACCATGATAAGGAAGACCAACTATTGGAATAAAATAAAAGTAGATTTTAAAAAGTAAGCAGTGGGATAATTGATTTGTCTAGAACAGAGGAATATAATTTCTCCAACTTTTGTTTTTCTTCTTTCTTATAGTGCATATATAAAGGAAAAGGCTATACTTGTAGGAAATTTGACGAATGAAGCTTTGTGGTTCCCATAAATTTATCAGAAGTGTCACGTTATGCCCATAGATATTGTGCCTCACCTCCTGACTCTTGTTTCCTACCTATTGATATAAATAGTAAAGAAAAAAAAATGAGAGACTATTGGACTTGCATATATCCTAAATCAAATAAGATAAGAATGCAACTTCTTAAATTACATGGTGTGCAAAACATATATGACCATCTTAACCAAATTTGTAAGATACAGTTATTGCCGGTGTCACTAATCAGGATCCACTTACTCATTTCAAGCATCACATTTACTGATACTAATTCTCCCTGACACACAACATTGATAGAGACATGATAAGAGAGCACATCCCCACATTGCATGGATGTAGGGAGCCACATACACTGTCAAGTATCAAAGACTTCCCTACCTCTTGAGAAGCATTTTGAAACAGGGAAAAACCATAACATGTGCAGGTCATCCATGAGCTATAAACCTCACTTTAACAAATGTAAAGTAGATTCTCTATTAAATGTTAAATTTTGATTCCCTCAATTTTTCATAGTTGTATAGTATGCCTCAAAACTTGTCGACTATAAAGCAAGGCACCAAATTGCAATCAGCAAGTAGCCATACACAGCAGCAAAGGAAGGGAATCAAGTTTGAACCATCCAAGTTATCCTTCCCCCAAACAAAGAATAATACCAATGAATATTATTCACCCACTTGGTGCATACAATAGTTGAATAAAGCCCCTAATAATAATAATAATAATATACAAATTTAAAACATGGGGAAGGATACTAGGGCTTGGGATCACAACACATAAAAAAATTGAAGTTACCTGAAAACTGATAAAGGAAATAAATAAATGATTTTCAATAGCGATTTTCTATCTAATAACATGACGTCTATTCTGGTCTACCTGGATATGAATCTGGAAGCTCATTCTAATTGCAAAACCTGAGTGGCGGCATAATCTGCAGAAAACACAGAAGAAAAAAACTCATTTACTAACAAAACTAAGCTACAAACATTTTACTAACAAGAAGCACTCGTCCTCAAATTCGTCATCAGAATTATTCCCAGCAAAACACCAGGTTCCAAAAATGCCCCACCTCTAAAAACCGATCGCATAGCAGAATAATCATAACTCATAAGCCTTCAATCAAGCAACGGACACAACTTGACAACGCCAACCAAGACGACCAAGCTGAAAAGACTAGGGCAAGTTCGATCGTCTGTGAGAAATTTGATTTGAGACACAGGATGCAAAATCGAACATCGAAGACGAAGAGACATCGGCTAAGAGCGATCCAATTCAACGCGACGAGGCATCTCCCGCTGCGCTCCCTCGTCTCACTTCTTCCGCAAGCACGCCCAACCTGAGTGATAAAATGCATCTGATAGCTTCGTAAAAAAACCCACGGGACGAGGGGATGATGGTCCGGTCCAACTGTCGGAGTCTATCCGGTTCAAACAAATCATCCGAACCAGTTCGGATTTCGGATCGAAATTACTATACAACTGATTGTGTTTGTTGGCCATAAGGTAACAGACTTTACCAGATAGTGAAAGTTCTTTGCGTTTAAAGCTACAGGATTTTTTCAGATGCAAAGTAAGAAGTTGCCTGAGCTTCTGTAATTGGAGCAAATGTGATTAAAATTGTATTTAATAGTTGCTTCCTCGCCCAATTCGATACATCTAATAGTTTCTTCCTTTTGACTATAACGTTAGATATAAAATTATTATACATTTAAAACCAAATTTATATATTAATAAATATTATCTAAAGCTGTTACAGTATAACAAACAACCGTTGCGTATTATTAATCTCGCATTATTTATGTTTCATTTTCATGACTTCGGTAGTAATGTTACACAGCCCAGCGTCGGCTAAGGTTGAATAATTGAATCAAAGCCACGGTCAACTCTTTGAATTAGCATTTTTTAATTGCAATTCCTCTTCTATTTTAATAGGGAAAGCGACTTTGCAACATTGTTAAAGTTAGGTTTTTGCCCCTTTGTTTTTT
>JBBPFP010000068.1:2070537-2104062 GCA_037974795.1 Kaempferia galanga
GTTTTTCATTTATATTGTTGAGATTAAGTTCATTAATGTTGGTATGACAGTAGCTTAATTAATATTTAGTTATAACATTACTTAAATTTCGAATGACATGGTCTTTCACCATTGGGCCAGTTGGATAGCGTGTAATGGTAATGAAGCCGTCAGCATCATTAGTGACTAGATAATTAATTATCTTTCTCCAACATAATATTCACTAACTAATTAAAGACCCACGTGGAGAATCGGACAATGTCTCTTTCCTATTTATATATTCTTCAATCTTGCATCGTATGAAAAACGAATAAATCCTTTTAAAAAACTTTAACAAATTCGCTGCGATGAAAGAAAAAGGAATCGAGATCGACCGCGACAGACATTAAAACAAAATATATGATAATTATACGGATTTAATGCATTTGAAGCCTCAGTGGATACTGCAGCTGGTAATCCTCAACCTACCCGAACTGCGCATAAACAATGCAAAGCTACGCCGCCTAATGAAAAGGTGTTTTTACCTAATCAAACTACTTTAACTTTTTTTTTTAAATATCTCCTGGATTTTTCCTGCTGTGATAGACAGACACAAGGGACAGTTTTTTATTCTAGATCGAAGTGATTGAGGGGTGTGAAAAGGCCATTCGCATTTTTGTTTTTTAATTTGATCATTTCAACCTTTATCATGAAAGGTTTTGAAACTTTTATTCATTTTTTATTAATTTGGGTGTCTAGATTTCATCCGACTAATCTTATCTCTCTTGATTAATTTATCACTTAAATCTAGAACAGAAATTATACACGCTCAAAAATTTACTCAGACGCTTACCTCCAAGGAATATATTATCTTCTTATTTGAGATTTAAATTCTCATCCTCTAATTAATTGTTCATTTTAGGGGGCGTTTGGTAAGCGGATTTAGAAGGTTGAAATGGAAATGAAATCTGTTTCATTCCCATTATTGATGCATGGTAGACGGGAATCAGAATCAAGATATGAGTTTGATACCCCTAATTTCATAACCTAACTCCCCCTAGGTTATCGCTAAACTCATTTCCCCCTCAATCAAATCTATTACCATTCCCATTATCAAATATATATCAAGCACCCCTTAAATGACAGGATTTGAGTGAAAACTTGATGGATACGGTTTTACCGAAGGTAAATTTTTAAATTTTACATGTGTAATAATTAACAGAGCTTGATTCTAGATTTTGAGTTAAAAATTGTATCCATTTTAAAGGGTCATATTAGCTTCGTTGGACCTGTACTGCACTTTTATTTCCAATACACTCCCATCCTCCTATACTCGAGCGAGTCTTGCACCTAACGTTAACACCAGTGGGTCACGCATAGTTCAAATTTATAAGTTGATTGGTTTTTAAAATATTCGTCAAATTTGAAAGTTCAAATTTAATTTTATTATTATTATTTTAAATATTTTATCATTGTATTATACCATGAGGCATTAATTTACCGTTTCGACAATTGAAAATATCGTTAATTGAAAGAGACCTTGATGGTATTCTAATGGTTAAAATAAAAAATAAACATCAATTGATTTTTTGAGAGAATTATGAATAATAGCGATTTCATATTATCATTTTGATGGAGTGCTATGAATACAATAAAATCTAATCAAACACTATTAATAACTATTTTGAAAAAAAATACATGATAGATTTTCTAAAAAAAACCTTAATAGATATTACCTCTTAAGATTGATAGATTTCAAAATATAATATCATAAGAGTTACAAATTTCATTAAAACCAAATTTGCAATCAATATCACATAGTCAACGCATAATCACTTGCCCGATAATATATTTTTTAAATAAAAAATATAAACTATATATGGTTTTAAAGTTAATAAATGAAAATCTGTCAAAAACAAATTAAATTTAATTAATTAGTCGGAATAGTGCCAACTAAAAAAACAGAGCGCATAGGGTTTTTTTTCATAGAGTCGCCGTTTTATTTTAGTATTTATCTTAACTGTATTTTTTTTCCTGTTCCGTCAGTCAGGGAACACCATTTTTTCACACTTCGTTTTGTTATTCAAGCTTGGTAATGACGTAATAAGACGTCATTCTCTCGAACGTTTGGGAATAGACTGGAGGCTGCTGATGTTCGCTGCCTTGGTCCGTACGGCGAGTCTTCGGATCCCAGAACCGGCGGCTCCTTATTCTTAAGTCTATCTTTAACCTTGAAAATCCGCAATATCGTTGCCTCCGCCGGCGGCGAAAGCAAAACCTAAACAGCCATGTCTTCCACTTGCTTCTCTCGCTCGTCGCTCCTTCTCCACATCTTTCCGATCCCTGGGAGGTAAATCGGATCATACGATCCATTTACAAACAGCAATCCCTTTGGGGCATTTCATCGGAAATCTGTCTTGGTTGCAGGAATGCACCGCCCGCGGTTTTTCATTCTTTCTCCCCTTTCCGGTCTGTCCGTCGATGTGGGACGAGCTTCGCTTTGAATCATCGCCGAAATCGATTGAGGTGATATATGAAACAATCGATCTTGGTTAGATTTTTTTTTCTTCTGCGCGTCCTTTGGCTTAAGGTGCCATTTTAATGAATTCGCAGTTGCATTAGGTCTATGGCATCCGAAGCGAGCGACGCAGAAGCTGGGACGGTCAAGTCTGTGCCAGTTACCGTCGCCCACGAGCTCCTCAAGTCTGGGCATCGGTACCTCGACGTCAGGTTGTTTTTTTTTTTTTTAATTTATTTCCTAGTTAATTAACCCTAGCAAACATCCTTTATGAATTGTAAGTCACTAATCCTGCATCTGTTGGATGACTAAGATGACTCCTGCGTTTATTTCTTTGGTAATTTGATCGATTTATAGAACGGTGGAGGAGTTCAATGGGGGACATGCGGTACAAGCCATTAACATTCCTTACATGTTCAAGACTAACTCAGGTAGTCTATAATCAAGCTCAGTGCATGCGATTTTGTTTCCAGGTTCCACTTTTTCTTCTTTTCATATTTGAACATCTCATGTAAAAAAACTATTTTTCCAACTACATTTTCAGTAACTAGTTCTTTATATGACGTACTATCTTCTGTTTCCTGCATCTTTTTGTAGTTAATTTTTGTATTTAACCAGTGAGATAAGATATTTAAGGTTTTTCATGGATGATTTAGTCAGGCAGTATTATGAGTTGCACTAATTTAAGCAACCAACCACTTTGGAGCAGTTTATCATTTAAATTCGACAAGAAAATACATCACAGAATAAACTTGAAAAGTCATTTGCACTGCGTGTTACTTTACTACCCACAAGATACGCTTTAAAACATTGTATAAGCTTGTCCTTTAAAGTGGTTGGGATTATCTAGAATATCAATGACTCTGAGGTCCCATGTAATGCATTTGAAAGAGTGGATGTGCTTTCATCATGTGTCCATATTTATGAAATTTCTTTTAGTATTTGCTCCTTTTGAATTTCCAGTGTAAATGGAATTTTCACCTTAGGTAGTTTCTTTCTCTCAAGTGTACTCTCAATCTATTCTTGTCCTTGTCTCTCAGGACTTTAGAATCCACCTTCTCAGCACTCCTATCTGCCTTTGCTTGCCCATCACACAGATCTTATTCCTAAGCTGCCTAGTTGCATGTAACTCACTTATCACCCTTGAATCGGCCCTTTGGCATCTCCTTTCTATCCACCACAAATTGAGGGAATAGCTTGATCAGCATCATTTGCAGCTGTAAAAAATTAATTGCTTCCCATGTTTCTCTATCCGCCATAATGGACCTTGAAACTACCTCTAGTCTTGTAATCTAGAGCTGAACAACCACTTCATCAGCATGAGTTGGTCTCAAGTAAAGCATTATTTGTCTCTCCTCCTTACATTTAGCCTCATTCCCAACTATTTCAGACAACACCAATCTTTCATGGTAAATCATGAAACAATAGGGAGGTCTACCGACTACTGGAGCTTTCGGACATTGAGTGGGGAATGTTAGCTTTAGAACGGCTAAGTTGCTTCTAGTTAGCTGTATTATGAAAAGGAGCTAAACTGGTTAAGCTGAACTGTATAGAGTTTGTTGAAGTGGGTATGGTTCCACCAAGGTAGATCTAGCTCTATCAATATGGGTGAAATTTAGATCAAATGCTCAGGGCTTGATTTAAGAAAAGGTTATGAGACAAAGGAAGAAGTTGTGCGGTTGTAAGGTAATGGGGAAACAATTAAGCTTTGTTGGATGGATTGGAGAATAATAGGCATTATCAGAGGTAGCCTGCGATGGGTATGGGCAACAAGTTGCCATTTGGATTGCCCTGAACTCCTAAAATTATTGTCACAGGTCGCACATTTGAGCCCCCTCAACATAGCATCTATTTCCCGTTTATTGATCAGATCTTTGGTGGAATTCTAGTCAGCTCAGGTAGATCTGGTCTGATCATTCCTTGAGCCTTCAATATTGACTGTCACCAGAGACGTGCCACTTCCCAATTTGCTACAACAGCATACAGATTCAACTTTGTTCATATTGTTAGTTTTCCATAATGAGCATGTATATTAGCATCATAGTGGTCAAGAATTGGATAATTGTAGTCATTTCAGCATTCACCATTTAACTAACAAGAGACACATTTGATACAGGAATGTCAAAAAACCCAAATTTTTTGAAGGAAGTGTCGTCAACTTTCAACAAGGACGATGAGATAATTATAGTTCGTTATCAAACCTCATTCTTTAGTGTATTCAAGTCTTAAATTGAGTTTCAGATAATGAAGTCTCTTGAAGTCTCAAATAATGTTTTCTTTCTCGTCTTCTCTAACAGGGTTGTTTAAGTGGGAAAAGGTCATTAATGGCTGCATATGAGCTTTCAAAAGTTGTAAGTAGTTCGCAAATGTGATTCTAATTTTTCAGAATGAATTGTGAATCCTTTTGCCTATTGTACAATTAACACCATATGCGCGGGGCTCATTTTTGCACTATCATTATTAGTCTAACTGTTAAAATTTGGTAAGGGATTCATCATTCTTTAACATCTCAAATCAACCATAAATTAAGGATGAATGCGCCTGATGGGAAACTAAACAGGGACACAAAATATTGTCTTAATAAGCGAGTCACAATTTGATTGATGCTCTAATACACATTCCAAGATTCTGTTTGATGCATACTTCTTTTAAAAGCTCACACTATTCTGAAATAATTTAATTTTGTAATTTTATTATTTAACAGCAACCAATGTACCAATAATTGCAAAATGTTTAGTAGAATTTTAACTACAACTACAACATCATTTCCCAGACTAGTAAGAAAGGAGTTCTTTTTCAGGGTTTCGCCTGTGTCACGGATGTTGCTGGTGGTTATTCAGCTTGGGTGCAGAACGGACTTCCAACAGAGAACTAAGCGCATGAGACTAATCTACACCCTGTAAATTTACATGTTGCAATGCTCTTGTGATTGCGATCCAGTGTCCTTTTATTGTTGTTGTAGAAGATGCCGCTGTGGGTACTACATACATGCAGTGTTCAAAAACTTACATCGCCTAATATTATTTGGGTATTTTTCATCCTAAATATTTGCAAGGTGCAATATCCCTATTATCCAGTGATTTCAAACGTTGTTGCAGAGGTTCAGCTGCGGCTTAAAACCAGATGCTATGTTCAAACAATTTATGAAGCAAATTATTTTGTAGTACCGTTAATGTATGCGTCTTCAATATTATGTCCTTCCATGGCTTTGAAATTACAAATTCCTCATGAAAAGCTTTTTAACTCTTCAACAGGAGAATTAACATTTCTTTGTATCACCTTTGGATCAACCTGAACCAGAAACTTGTTCTTGTGAAGGTATTTCTCATATTTGTAAGAGCCGAAATCTATATGTTGGATTACTTCATTTTTGTTTCTTTCATCTGATAAATCTATATTTTAGAACTGTTTAATGTTTTGGTAGGATTCATTTGCAATTATACAAGGCTCATAGTACAGGAAGCTTGACCAAATCCACATCTGATAGAAACTGCAGACTACAAATTAAAGTGTATAACTCAACCAAAGCCATCTAGTTAACCAGAGGAATAGTCATAGTATCCTTGGCTCTTTTTATAGGACAATGATAAGATGAGAAAGTCATTAGGTATAGAAGCAAAATGTGATGTAAGTTTCCTAGGAATTGAAAGTTGTCCAGGTAGATGGTAGGCGAGTGGAATTGACAGCATGCATGTTCCTCACATTTACATCAAGGGGAGCCATGCGATACTCGATATCTAGTTCTCTCAATACCTTGATCATCTCTTGGACAACAAGTTCTCTTCGCACAAATCGTTGACCCATATCTTGAAAGTTGATACGATGCCTCATCCAAATTGATATTTTCAATTTGTTCATGTCATCGACATCTCGGAGAACGACCAGCGGACCGGGATACCAGTGCTCCTTCTTGTTCTCCAAGTACCTGCAAAGAGAGTTTGATTAGTCGCGTTGGAAATATTGTAAAGTGGATCTGAAGCTGGAGCCATTCTTAAAAAATCAGGTTGAAGAACCAGAAGAATGGCATGTTAACATTCAAAACTTTGTGAGAACAGTAATATGCCATCAAAACTAAGAAAATTCCAGCAAATATATGTTAGTGTAATCTGTAAGACAACATGTAAACGTGTAGATTTCTTAGTTCTTACCCCATTATTCTTTCTCTCATGATAGCAATCTTTTCCACAGGAGTTGCGACATGAATACAAAAGTCGATAGCTTCACCCATATCTGGACTCCGGTAAAAGTTGCCTAGCGGCAAGGTAGCCAGAACGGTGTTCGGATATGTAACCTTAAGGTTGTCAAACCTCAAAAAAACTGTAGTCAAGATATTCATCTCTTCCACAACCATCTGGAAATTATAAACTTTTAGAAAAAAAAAACTATTTACCATACTACGAGAATGTGTATGAGCTGAGAAGTACCTGAACTCCATCTATTTCACAGCGGTCGCCGACATCAAATGGGTGCATTGCGAATAAGAAAATAATAGATTCGAAGACCATTTTCAAAGTGTTGCCAAAAATAAAGACTAGCAGCAAAAGCTGAGAGCTTAGAAGAACAAAGAAATGGGTGGTGGCAATTCCCAGTATAAGCAGCCAAATAGCAAATACAATGATGGAGACGATAACGTTTGCCATTTGATGGAGTTTGTTAACGGCAGTCTTTGTATCATTCAGAGTCAAAGCAAGCGCTCTGCGTTCTCTAAACGCATTAATCTGCAGGATTGGATCAAATTTCCTACGTAATGCCTTCACATGCGATGTGATAACACAGAACAAAGGGGGAAGGAACAAAAGAACTAAAAAGTAGTCAGTACGTACCACCCAGTTCTTGAGAGATCGTCTGCTGATCCTGCTTTTTTCTTGTGCTCCCTCAAACAAGTTCATTGTCTTTATAGCTTCCTCATTCTTCATAAAACGTAAAAGATCAGTCAAGTAGATATGCCTGAAATTTTTTTAATCCGTTCAATTAATCAGCTGTCTTGAATAGGTCCAACTAAACTTTCTCAAGAACTGGGCAAAAAGACTTACTTGGCACCTGGTCTGGCGACATTGTTGAAGATCTTTCTCGCCGCGGCCTTTGCCTCAAATTCGCTGCATATCTGTGTCACGGGATCGTCTTCCCCGGCGCCCTGCCGAACCTGCTCATCGAGGGTCGCCAGAGTCCCGTATCGCACAATTCTCATAAGCCTCTTCATCCTCCAAGCCGATACGTTCTTTTGGTTCAGCTTGTGTAATTCGTCGATCGTAAACCCTTCGTCCAGATGTTTGGGGGACGTAAGCTTGGTGCTCTTTCCAATTTGGGTACTCTTCCCGACGCTGTCATTCCCAGTGACCCTGCCGGTCTTACATGATAATGCGGCAGCCTCGAGGTCAGCCGGAATCCTTGCCCCTGCATTCTGCAGCATCTGCACCTCCGCCGCCGTCCGTTCTTCCTCCTCCTTTATGGTCTGAATCTCCATTAGCGGGGGCCCCGATAGCGTCTCGATCACGTACTGATTGAAGAGAGACTCTTGGATGCGGTCGAAGTAGGTGCTCACATGGAAGGAACTGGCAAGGACCTTCACGAACAGGGTCTTCGCGAGCCGGAACAGGTTGGCTACGAGGAGGCAGAACAGGACCTTGGTCACGTAATGCAGATTGCTGCTCTTCGCCTGCGCTTGCACATTCTTGTCGAACAAGAACTGCCAGGAGAGGAGTACGAGGCTGAGCCACAGGCAATTCTGGACTGCACGCCTGACACCGTAGACGAAGTAGAGGACGCGCTTGCGAAGGAGGAGAAAGTTGCGTTCGATCCAGAAGACGATCAAACGGACAACCCATCCGGAGACGAGGCGGCCGCAGATGAGCACGAAGAGGAGGAGGAGCCACTTCCAAAGGTGGAGCTCCAAAGCCGTCATGCGCCTGAGGAAGGGCAGGGATAAGCTGCATGCGAACGCGACGAGGATGAGGACGAGGCTCACCCACTCGAGGAGTGTGAGCCAACTGAAGCCGCTCCGCTTGAACTCGTCGGGGATGTGATCGTCCATGAAAGGGTCGTCGTCGTCCTCATCCGTTAGCTGTGACTTGCCGATGAACCCTGACTTGATCTGACCTGATTTGGGGATCCACCCGGACCTCCTCACCTCATCATTACCGGTGGCCGCCGCCGTCTGCGGCGGCGGAGACGACGGAGGCGGCGCTGGGTCCAAGATCCTCGACCGCGTCTTGGAGCAGAGCATGGTGGAGTTGCGACGGAGGGAGGAGGTGGAGGTGCAGCGGAGCACTTCTTCACCGGCGCCAACCAGGTCAGGCTTGGCCGTCAACGCCTTTCTATGCCGGAGTCCAGCGTCCGGCTCGTCGGTATCGTTGTCGTCGGACTCGGAGGAGGGGGGTTGCCGATCAGTAAAGGGTTCATCTCTGGAGGAATCTCGGAAAGAGACCCGATGATCCATGGAGCCAAATACATGTCTGGGAGAGTAGGAATTCCTTCTTAGTTCCTCCATTTCCATGTCCATGTCAAGGGCCATCTCCTCGCCGTTAGCCCGCTGTTGGTCGAGGAACGTGTGGATGAGCCGCGACGGCGGATCCTCCCCGACCTCCTCCCCAGAAAACTTGGTCTTAGGGCTCATGAAGCTGAACCCGTCTCCCCCGTCCTCATCACGAAGGCCAAGGCCGGAGCCGTCGCCTTCATTTCGGCCCCTACCTGTACCTTCCGGCCTCCAGAACTCATAGCTCGACTCTCTCCGCACTTTATTGGGAACATTCCCTCCGCCGATCCCCTCGGCGGCGGCACCGGGGTGGTGACTGTTTCCGTCAATCTTGACTTCCAGTTCACTACCGTGCTCGGCCACATCGTTTTCCAGAAGGATCGGCTGCTTCTCGAGATCGTTAACGAGGGTGCTGCACGAGGAAGAATACTTGTGCGAGACAGCATGAGACTTGAAGGATCTTCGAAAGGAATCCATGGCGTACAACGAAGCAGAGATCAAAGAGAAGAACGGAGAAGAACAAAATAGGCAGAAGAGCCGAATCTAAATTTAGCACCATAATACTGATGTATGCCATATGTATACACCAAATCTGCACAATTTAGCATTTAAAGAACCGCCGAATTATTATTTAATTAATTAATTAACGCCACGTTTAATCTTTTAGACAGTGGAGTAATCTGGTTTAGTTGGCCATTAATCGCCCTCGATACGGTAATCTCATCAAGATTTGTTTTTTAATTGGTCCTACTGGCGACAGCCGGGACACGCTTCGAGGCTCGCCGTCGAGCCGGGTAGGCAAAACGGCGAGGAAACGGACACGTGGAAAGTCGTCTCGGTGGGCGTGGTCGTGCCTGTCGCTTTCCTATGTGCAGTGTCGAGTCGCGCGAGGCGCGGAATCATGGTCAATTGCGGTTCAGGGACACGCGTCCGTTTCGCGGTCACGAGAAAAGTGTCGCGCTTTAATTCTGATTCTTTTCAAAATAACTAAACTTTCTCCACTTTTTTTTTTAAATAATAATCATAATAATCAAACAGTACGGTATTTTCCATCCGTTATTCCTATTTTACCCTTGCTATGGCAATCGAGCTAACCTTCCTCCGGGAGCAGTGTAGAAGAAAAATTCATAATTCCGAGGCTACGATGGTAAATAAAAAGACAGACTTCCTACATAATGAAATTGGAGTTTAAATTATTTGTGACATGGGATTAATTATCCGTTAAAATACACCTCTCAATTGTCTCCATAATTTATAAAAAATAAATTTTATGAAATTAAATTGATCACTTCTAAATTATTCAGATTATAAAGGTCAGATAATTAAATTATCCAACAAAAAATAAGAACAAAATTTGAGACCTCAATTTGAAATAATTGTTTTATAATTAACATTTTATATTACAAATTGAACGTTTGGGAATAACTCGTTTTCAGCTTAACAAAATTTATTTATTTTTATTTAATATAAAAATATTTATAAAATAAACAAATTTATCACTATAAACATGGTTCGAATAGATTTATTTATTAATTTAAATAAAATTTAACGATAAATTAGTTTTTTATTTAAATATATCAAATTTAAACTTGAGCTCGATAAAAAGTTCTAGTCGAGCTTGAGCTCTATAAAAAGTTTAAGCTTAAAGGAGCTTAATAACTAAATGAACCAATTGGAAGGTTTGATTTGTTTACACCTTATTCATAATATTTCAATATATTAAATGGTTAGTAAAATTGAGAGTGAGTGAATAAACAGAATATCAATCTTTATCGGTCATGACAGCTGGAAAAAATAATACTCTCGTCAATTAATAGAATTTATTTCAATCCTTTTATTTATTTATGTGTTTTCTTTGTGATTTATAATAATCGCCAGGGCAGAGGCAGACCCGTCGCATTCCCATTCTCTCACCGTTCCGCCACCGCCGATCTGAATCCTAAGCCTCATCTTCTCCGAGTTAACCGTCGGTCTTCGATCGGACAAAGATAAGAGAAATAAAAGATGAAGAGGATTCCCACAAGAGCGGCGGACTTCAGCCCGGGGGTCCTCGATCTCTGGCACCGGGAACTCGGCGACTTCACTCCCCAAGCCTTCGCCCGCCGCTTTGGCGCTTCGGAGGTCTATAATCCATCAGTCGTTTTTCGCTTCTTTTGGTTTCTGGCTGTTATTTTTTAAAGCTGAATCCTGTGATTGCTCGTCCGATTTATGTGTCTAGGAGATGGATCGGATTTTCTTTTACTTGGATTACAAGTTTTACTTGGAATGTGAAGTTTCAGTCAGCAAAACTTGTCGATTTTATTTTCAAGAATACAAAGCCTTTCTCCCACTCTCCAAGGGTTTTGGTTCTTGCATTCCATTCACATTAAATTTAGTGGTTTCCTGCATTTGGAATTAGATTGATTGTGAAATTTCACTTCTGATTCTTATCTGCAGTCAGAGAATTGGTCAATTGGATATATTGAGGACTTGAGGGTGCGAGTAATCGGTTATAGTTATATCGTTCATGTCGTGCCATTTTTTATTTGTTCATTACTATTTGATGCCAGATAATTCTTTCAATTAAAATTCAATCTCTAAATACTGCCCAATATACTTGTGCAATTTCTTGTCTATCTGAATGCTTTTTGGATTCTGCCACATAAAGGAGATTGACCAACAAGGTTGAAGAGAAAACCCTTGAATAAATTTTAAAAGGATCCATCAAGTCCCAGTGCATCCTTGAAGAGTATGCCCTATAACCTGAAACATCTCAAATGCTTTTGCAATTGGAAATTTGATTATCATGAGTCCATCAAAAATGTTTTGGATATACTTGATTATGCTGGCAATGCTAAGGAAACCTAGCATATTGGACATCTTAGGAAGCTGATTGTTCAAAATATTTTTGATGACCTAGTTTAAGCCTTTTGTGACATTAATTGAGCTGAGGACAGATCTTGGTTTACTATGGTTCTGAAAACTTTTTATTATTTACTTATGCTAGGTTCAAAATGGTTTGTAAATGCAAAATGAACTTTTGTGAGAGAACACAGGCACTTGTTGGAAGGGTCAGAGAGTGAAAGAATCTGTCTAGTGCAATTTATTTTGGTTGTACTTTACCCTCAAATGTCTTTTTGTTGATTTGTTTTCATTTTCTAGGGATGCTGGTGAATTTGTTATGCTGTCCTAAATATTGTAGGAGTTGGCATTTATGGAATTTGAAAATAGTTAACATAGCAAATATGAAAAATGCCTAAGCATGATTCAATTCAAGATTCCCTGTCCTATCTAAATTCTTAAAGCCTGAAACATCATGCACACTGAAATTCTAGTTTGATTTAGCTATTTTTTTGTTACATTAGTTCTATATTGGAGGCCCGAGGTTATCAATAATAGTATTCTCATCTTTTTTTTTTTTCGTCATGAAACACAATAATCAACACAGTCCAATTGTAGGCTAGCATTGCAAATAAAATTTCATACTTTTCTGATCATTCTCTAATTCCATTTTTGTTTACTTAGTTCCTGAAAATGGTAACAGCATTACTTCAAAATTTCTAAACCAGGAATTTCGGGTGAAATTCTCCATTATGCTGACTTTTTCCTATGAACCAGTTAGAATTTAATCTATTTAACCTATATTTTTTCTAGTTTGAAATTTTCTTTTCTTCATAGGACCTTGTTATGCGTTTTCGGATCTATAGAAAGTTAGACAATCATAGAGGCTGTGTCAACACCGTGAGCTTCAATGCAGATGGTGACATTCTCATTTCTGGGTCTGATGATCAAAAGGTGATTCTGTGGGATTGGGATGCCGGACATATCAAATTATCCTTTGATTCAGGTCATTCAAACAATGTTTTCCATGCTCGATTCATGCCGTACACAGATGATCGGACCATTGTTACATGTGCTGCAGATGGTCAGGTATAGTCTATGACAATTGCCACCATGTTGTTTATGTTCTGGACGTTTCTTTTCTTTTCTTCATGCTCTCATCAAACAATGATAATTTCTGTTAATGTAATTAGGTTAGACATGCTGAGATACTACAAGGTGGAAAGGTGGCTACCACATTGCTAACTAATCATGTTGGTCGGGCTCATAAGTTAGGTATTGAACCAGGGAGTCCCCATACCTTTTATAGCTGTGGTGAAGATGGAGTAGTCCAGCATGTGGGTATCTTATCCTCTCCTCTTTCCTTTCTCATCTGACATTTTGTGACTTAATCATTACTTTCTCTATCTGTACAGATTGATTTGAGAACAAAAAATGCTACTAAGTTATTTACATGCACATTGGATGATGGTGAAGTCAATCATCTAAATGCTATTGCAATAAATCCAAGGAGCCCAAATCTATTTGCAATTGCTGGAACAGATGTATATGCACGAGTTTATGACATTCGCAAATATAAGTCTGATGGATCTACTGATTGTGGATATCCTAGTAATATGTTCTGTCCGCTTCACCTCATTGATAGCGATCATGATACTGGAATTACAGGGGTGGCATTCTCAGATCAGGGTGAGCTGCTGACATCGTACAGTGATGAGCATATATATCTTTTCACAAAGGATCATGGGCTTGGGCCACGTGCAGACAGAGTGCTTCCTAAATCGAGTTTGGATGTTGATACTGGAGTTGGATCTAGCTTGGCTTCACCTCTGTCTCAAGCTGGAAATCAGATTGTACCTCAGATCTTCAAAGGACACACTAATTGTGAGACTGTGAAAGGTGTGGATTTTTTTGGTCCAAATTGTGAGTATGTTACCAGTGGTTCAGACTGTGGGCGAGTTTTTATTTGGAGGAAGAGGGATGGGAAACTTTTACGGGCAATGAAAGGAGATAAATATGCGGTCAATTGTGTTGAGGCTCATCCATGTACTCCTGTCATAGCAACTAGCGGCATTGAGAATGATGTAAAGATTTGGACACCAACTGCTCTTGAACAATCTTCACCTGTTAAATTAGAGGAGGTAAATTTTATCTTCCATTTTCACTTATTAGACTGGAATATGATATGAGGGTGAGGTAGAGGGAAGATATTATGAAAGTGTTCATATCAATGATAGATCAATAATGTACATTTATGTGCTGTTTTGCCGCCACCTCTCCTCCTGTCTTTCCAAGTTTCCATGCAAGTACTCAGCCTTAAACTCCATACCATGATGTTACTTTGTGTGTTTAATTTAGATAATTAGGTTATCTAGTGTTCTTTTATATTTCAGCTATATGAAACTAAACGTGCCATCGACTTTACTGACAGTAAGGTTTGTTTACCCATAGAAGCTTAAGTAAGCACCTTCACACTCAAATTTCAAGCTATTGACGAGTGCTTGAACAGGACTAATTTTAAACAATGATAATTTATGTATAAGCTAATTTACTTTCTGCAACTGCAATGAATAATGATAGACTGACTAATTTTTTTGCTCTTGTTTATTATGACTGCTATGATGCGATGAACTCACTATGGATTGCTGTTGTCGATGTTGATCATGATAAACAATCATCATGGCCCTTCTACAATCGTATGGTGATTCTGGAATTATCAGTTAGAGTGCAAGAACCAAAAGACTAGATTTCTTCGCTTTGCTCTTCCAGAAGATATGATAGCTCAAATCTTTGCACTTCAGAGGATGCAATCTAGGCCAGATGACAATCATGATCCAGACTCAAGGGATGCTATAATGCATCATAGGAACAGAGATCATTCAGATGGGGATAGCGAGGATGGGGATACCTCAGCGAATCCTGTGGACTGTATAGTTAACTAATGAACCTCCTAATTGCTGCAGTTGAAATTGTACATTATTAGGAAAAGAAAAAGAAAAAAAAATCTGCTTTTCAACTGAGATGCTTACAAGTGATTGTGAGTATCTACTTTCTTAATATTGGTTTTTATCTATACTGGTGAATAATCTTTTGTATTTATTGATGCTGTATTTCATTATATTAGAGTAAAAGGCAAATTTGTTACCTTAGTGATCCCTACACTCTCTGGAAGCAGAGAATAAATCACAGGGGATATTTGTCATAGCGCAATAACCCTTTGTATAGGAAGGTCATACATCTAGCGAGATATTTTACACTGGTTGAAAATTGATTTGAAGACATACTGGAGTAATTAGGTTTTGAAGATGAACTAAGTTCTGAAGATGCGCCAGTATTCTGCCATAAGTTCAGGAAGTTACTTGATTAGTGTTTGCCGATATTAAATATGTGAATACTAGCATTATTCGTTGAACTACAGAAAAATTCAGATTGATATATGTTCTCGTTTCTCATCTTTTCAACTGAATTACAAATGTTGACGGGATTTATATTTTCTGGAAAACTATCCATCATTTTACATAGTAGGCTATGGTGTAAAATATTTGCTTATAGATAACTTTTTATCAAAAAGAATTAGTGTCAAGGAAGATGCAAACTATGGCAAAAAAAAAAAAAAAAAATCATTGACTGGTTGAAAATAAAAGAATTTTTTTAAGAAAATATCTTAAGAAAAAAAATTCAGTAAGTATTTTATATTTTTTGTATCGTAAATGTGTTCGTTTTTTTTTTCATTTAGTTTTCAATAGTTTTGTCAAAAGTACGCAAATATTAGCTTAAGGAAACAACTTTGCACTTAAATTTGAAGCCACTGAGAACATGACTAATTTTAAACAATGATAATTTATCTAAGTTAATTTACTTGCTGCAACTGCAAGACTGCACTGAATAATGATTGACTAATTCTCTTGCTCTGGAATTAATGAGACAAGCAAGCACGGTCATCGAGTTTACCCACGCACGGGTACCATTACCCCGCTGCTGGTTAATAACAATGAAGAGTTTATTGGTAAACAAGCAAGATTTGACCCAGTATAAAATGGATAATTTAGCCAATGTTTGGCCATCAGAAAGAATGAATGATCACACAGTTATCGTGAGTACTATAAATTCAAGCACTAAGCTCGCTATTCCGCTTTCTTTTTATTTCTTGGGCAGCATTGATAAAACCGCAAGATCAATTTGTTACCAATGGAATGACAAAACCAAAAAATGCCATTGTTTGTGCCGCAACAGCTCCTCATTTGTATTGCGTGTATAAATATAGACTAATTCTGGGTGTTGATCAAGCTCCTAAGGACATACGGAAGTATTCCACCATGGTTGTAGTATGCAAGCTCCACCTGTGCCATCAAGCAGAAACAACTACTGAGTGCTACCAAAAACCTTTTTAAGTGTAAGAAATAATTAGAACTCTTGCTTATACCTCAGTGTCGAAGCGAACAATGCATGTGAACGACTTGCCAGTGTCTGTGGTGACCGTGACATCCTGGCCAGGTTTAATATTAGTCACATTGTCTGGAAGGTGGATAGTGTACCGTTCATGGCCTGTCAATCCGAGGGTATCTGCATCCTCTCCCTGCTTGAAACACAAGGGAACAATTCCCATGCCCACCAGATTGCTACGATGTATTCTCTCGAAGCTCTTTGCTATAACCGCTTTGACACCCTGCAACAATGCACACGTTATGACAACATTTGTGGTAAAGAAAAATCCTCACCTGTAATGAGGATGCACAGTTTGACAGTAATGACTACCATGAGATTAACTACCTGAAGCATCGGCCCTTTAGCAGCCCAATCACGAGAACTTCCGCTTCCATATTCTTCACCTGCCAATATTATGGTATCGTGGCCTTGACTTTTATATCTCTGCAGATAAAGTACAAAACATCAGCAAATAGAACCAACTGCCATATGTACAGACAGATTCATGTAACATCAAGCAAAATATGTTAAGGCGCAGATTAGGGCTTTAAACAACATTGAATCAATAGCTTACCATAGCAACATCGAACACAGACAATTTCTCCCCTGTGGGGATGTGAATTGTTTTAGGACCAACTTCTCCTTTCAAGAGCTTGTTAACTATACGAATATTGGCAAATGTTCCCCTCGCCATCACCTCATCATTTCCACGGCGACTCCCATAGGAGTTGAAGTCTTTTGGGTTGACACCACGCTCCACCAAGAATTTGGCAGCCGGACTATCCTTGTGAATGCTTCCAGCTGGTGAAATGTGATCTGTTGTAATACTATCACCAAAGTTAAGCAAGCAATAAGCATCTTTAACAGGGTACGGGCCAGGAGGTGATTTCGTTATGTCCTTGAAATAGGGAGGTTCATGAATGTATGTCGATGTGGAATCCCAAGTGTACTCTGTGCTTGGTGGAACAGAGAGCTGATTCCACATGGGATTGCCTTTGGTTATTGCCTCATAAGTATTCTTAAACATGTCTGGCAACACACTAGATTGTACAACCTGAAATAACAAAAGAGTAAAATTTTCACCAAGCCTTTCTGATGAATTTATATATGTAAAAGGAGACCAGGACCAAGTATCTCACATCTGCTATCTCTTCAGAAGTAGGCCAAATATCTCTGAAGTAAACCTTCTTGCCATCCTTGGAAGTCCCTATGGGTTCTTTTTCAAAGTCAATGTCAACCTGCAAGATCATTCTCATTGAGCAAGCAAATGTAAATCGTTATGAGAGACTATGAAGTAACGAAATTTGTTTCAAAAGCTTTGGAAAGAATGTCACAGAACGGGTTTACATGCTTCCTAAAAAAAATTTAAAAACAAAAAATTGGAAATACCTAAATGGTCTACTTTAAGCTATTCGTGGTTAACATTGTTTTTAGAATTTAGAATTTATGTGCAACTTTCTTTAGGCTCTCCTTATATATATGGGATATTTGACAGACATAAGAAAATGACACCACAAAGGTTAAACTAAAAATTACACCTGATTCTCTATTGCTTCCAACATTATGTTAATATTATTACCAAATAAGAGTAATCAGTTCGTGATTTTGCAGAAATAAGACAGTAATTAGCAGTCATGCATACCGTGCCAGCAAGAGCATATGCTACAACAAGGGGAGGTGATGCAAGATAATTGGCTCTGGTCAAAGGATGTACACGTCCCTCAAAGTTCCTATTTCCAGATAGGACGGCAGATGCAACTATGTCTGAAGTGGAACGGACATCAGAATTCCTCTCAAAGAGAAAAATAAGTGGAATATGAAATAAGAGAACTAAAAATATCACCATTCTCTGATATTGCAGTTGACACTGATGCATCAAGGTCACCAGAATTTCCAATGCAGGTAGTGCAACCATACCCAACTATATTGAAGCCAAGTTGGTTCAAGTACTTCTGAAGACCGCTGCAACAAATATCACAGATTCAGATTTGAGGAGTCAAGGAAGTTATATCGGGGAATATTGCATCATCATTGAAACTACCTCTTCTCAAGGTATCTGGTTACAACTCCAGAACCAGGAGCAAGACTTGTCTTAATCCATGGCTTTACCTGATACAACATGACAGAATCCATTATATTAAGGAATCAAATTTTTTTACACGTTTATTACATATGCTCTGAACTTTACCCATAGGGATTGTATTACAAGTTATGGGTTGAACATTTAATGGCTCATATTGACGGCGTTTCAGAGATATTTTAATGATGGTAACAAATCCATTTAAGAATCCCAAATAGTTTGAGAAGCATGACTCTATGTCATATTTGTTGCATTGGTAGCTAAGAACAAACTTGAACACTTAGGGTGCACAAGTATCCCAAAACAGGGAAGCATAACAACTTGATAGTGCAAACGGTACAAGATGAAAGGTCAATGAGATGAAAATTCCATAGGTCAGGTCAGTCCAAGGTTTAAAGTAATGTTCCATACCTTGGTTAATCGACAACTGCATTGGATATAATTTCAGTATTATATTATTCAAACACTCAGAATGCTTTGGTATGCATAAAAATGCAGAGATGTTTTCAAATCTTTTTTACACATTCAATCACCATCCATTTATTTTATTTAATTCTTAAAAAATGACTATAATATTTAGATGATCAATTTAATTTAAATTTGAAGAGTGCCACAATGAATTTGTGAGTCTTACTCTTCCAATCCCCTCCACTTGCCTTTTTTTTTTACTTCTAAGATAAGGATAAAGCATTTTCACTAGGCTGCCAGCATAACACCAAAAAAAAAATCATATGGATTGGGCACAAAAGATAACTCTACTTCAATCTATCCAGGAAATAAATGCACCAAATGCAAACTTATAGTCGACTTAGATGTAAATCCAAGAAATAGTTGCAAACATGCTTTTGATTACTTGGCTATAACCCTGGGACCAACTACCACCAGAAATCCAATAATGCAAGTTTGTCTTAGTCATCCAAGTCACTAGGACATCAATCTGAGGTTTTAGAAGCATGCTAAGTTGCTTAGCAAAAAAATTGCAGAGGAAAATCAGTAAAAGTATCTGATGACTAAGAATTTCATGAATGCATTACATTTTGTTCATCATTAAAAAAGGTTGCATGTTCAACTAAAACAAACTAGCATGTAGCATACAGCTATTTGTAAAAGGATATACCCACCGAGCAGCAAAAAAAATATTTCATGATTCATGCAATGGTGATATATCCATGATAATTGACTAATGTGTCAGACTCTCCAACTAGTCTTATTTTCAAACCACGAAATTAATTGTCACACACATTTGTTAGGAATTTTATCACATAATTCTGCAGTTAGATTATAAGTAAGATCATAATCAAATATGAGAGAGGAAAACTGAAAGTATGCATTATTCATATACCGAAATAGAATGCAATAATTAATGTATGCCAACCTCCAGGCCTAGTTCACAAGCTTTCTTTGCAACCAGAGCAGCTCCAAGCATTACACTAGGATTTGATGTGTTTGTGCAACTAGTAATTGCAGCAATGACAACATCACCATGCTTTATCCGGGCAGGTTTGCCATGAAAATCGAATTCTGCAACTTTATTCTGGGAGTCTTTTGGAACAGCAAAACCCTAGAAGGTAGGTATACAATAAAAGAGAAAACCAAAGAAGAAAATTCAATCTAGACATTATAAAAATTAATAAAAACAGATATAGCAAAATAAGACCGCCCCTACATCAAATGAACAGTGAAGAATAATAAGGTGGACTACAAGTGCATTCTGCATGACTTTCTGTTAAAAATGAAAGACTTTCTAGTGGTTTTGAATACTCTGATAGCTAACGAATAAAAAAGAAATATTATGTATGACAAGAAGGTAAATGTAGGATGATGCCAATATATCACTCTTAAGAAGAACTCAGATAAATTGTAAAGGAAGCATGTGAATTCATTCTTCGTAAAAATATTGTTAGTTGTGGAGAAAGCATTATTAAGGGGATCTGCAAGAAGCATCACATTGCATGTCTGCTTTCAAACTTTAGACCCCTCCCTGTTGCATGCTTAGTTACTACATTGCATCAATGAAAAGGGCATGATCACGGATGAAGAGTTCAGCTGAACACGTACCTTTATTGAAATGAATTATCTGATTAAGTAATTGAAAGAGAAGTTTATCGTTTGCAAGTAAGATTGCATATAGTACAACACTAAGCAACAACAATATCAAACTCCCAATTATTAGAGTCAGCTATGTGGTTTTTATTTCTCAAGTGGACACTAAGCAAAGGTTATATCCCTTATTAGGTGACAACATAACCATACAACAAATGCAGGAAAGCCTATCTGAACAGATTATATAAATTTCTGCATTGACTGTCTGGCCCTAACTCAATCCTCAATCTTTTTCATATGAGCTTAGGATCAGCATTGGTGATTTGGCAAAATCTGGCTACAGGAAAGTACAATAAAATTGTTCTTTTATACCTTGAAACCAACTTTGTTATCCAAACAAGACTGCCAATCTGCTTTCATTTCCTTCAAAGGGACTCGATCATGTGGTCTGCATGTTATTTTATTAGAAAAACAAAGGATATATTCAGCTACAACATAGTACAACAGTTCAACTTGTTTCCAAGATATGTTACCTTTTAGGTCCTGAGACACATGGTTCAACGTGTTCTAGTTTCAACTCCAAATAGGATGAATATGATCGTTCAATTTGAGGCTGGAAGTGAGCTTGAATCAGAACAACCGACTATAATATTGTCATCTAAAGTTAACACTGTCGAGAGCAAGTTACCTGGCTATAGTCAACAAACATCTTATTTGCACGCAAGTAGGATTCTATCATAGCAACCTAAAAACAAAGATGATTATTGAATGCATTTAAAACTTCTCAGACAAAAATTTTACGGAAATTACAGTTTCATCGCTTCGTCCAGTCAATTTCAAATATTGCAGTGTGACATGATCAACTGGGAAGAAGCCCATAGTTGCTCCATACTCTGGGGACATATTTGCAATAGTAGCACGGTCTGCCAGAGAAAGTTCACTCATTCCTTCTCCTGTATCAAAAACATATGTTACAATTAATAGCAAAAAGTGAAGTAGGATCAAAGATAAAAAGAGTGACTAGGATGAAAAGTAAGCCCTAGAAATATTGAAAAGACAAATTAAAGGTCATGGGACACATCAATCCATTACCATAAAACTCGACGAACTTCCCAACAACCCCATGCTTTCGTAATATCTGGGTCACAGTCAACACCAAATCTGTAGCTGTTACACCACTCCTCAACTTTCCTGTGAGCTTGAAACCAACAACTCCAGGAAGCACCATACTCATTGGCTGAAAATTTGTTACATTGACAAAACCATGAGAGCACTTCCAAGATTTTTTTTTTCAATGATTTTAAATGTATAAATAGATCATAATGCAGAACAAACCATGTCACTACCATAGAACTCCAATTTCA
Organism: Kaempferia galanga; assembly: GCA_037974795.1. Classification (NCBI taxonomy): domain Eukaryota; kingdom Viridiplantae; phylum Streptophyta; class Magnoliopsida; order Zingiberales; family Zingiberaceae; genus Kaempferia; species Kaempferia galanga. Next base: position 2,092,218 of record JBBPFP010000068.1, read on the forward strand.
GTCAGCAAAAATAGTAACAAGAAAATGATCTACATGGCATTAGAATTAATAGTTATCAGCTGGCATTAGTCAATAGCTTAGCCCCATATTAGGTATTTGAATATTAGGTTTTCTATCCAATTCCATATAGATATGGGTGTCACTTTATGATTAAAATAATAGAATTTTATCCCACACTACTTCATACAGTGGTAGGTTCGTCTCTCTCTCTCTCTCTCTCTCTCTCTCTCTCTCACACAAATGACCCAGGGAAAATCAAGCATCAATTGAAGCTCTCCAACTTATTCTTGCATGTTTCTCCCTACTGTTGCCGTATCACCTGTTGTTGCATCACCATGGTAATGAGAATTTTTTTAATGAATTGTCCCACGGACATCAAACATTAGCACTATCAATGTTGCAGTTACGACATTCTTCTTGCGAAAAAAAAACCTTCGAGAACTACAGTTGAACATGTTTCTTAATAAATTGTCCCATGGAGATCAAATCTGCAGCTTGCACTTGGAAATTGCACCAAGGATTAAGAGAGAGAGAGGAAGAGAGGGTTATTTGGAACCTCAAACTTTGATAGCCTGTTAAAGGCAAAAATCTTAAAGGTCACCTTCAAAGATAGTCCCTTCTACCTTTATGTATCTTACCTGTAAGTATGGTATACCCGCAAGAAAGCCCTAAAATCTATTTACAACTAGGTAGCAAATACTACATATAACTATCTGAAAATGTAGTTCCTTTAACCATGCATCAATTTATATTACTCTAGATAAAGAAAGATAAATTTAGGAGACATCCATCCTTTACGGTTCATGAGGATGGGGATAGCAGATAATTGAGTCGCATCAAAACAAGTTAACTATGCAGACTCGAAGACACCACTCCAACTTCTTCATTATTGCACTATTGCAACAACTTAGAAACTAAGGAGCAAAGGTTCAACTTTAACCTGTTATGTTGTCAAAGAACAGTGGCCTACACAGCTAAAGCTGCTCTATCAAGGTCCCAGACAAGCAGTGGCCTGGTTGGTTTGATCTTCCTATAATAAAGGAAAAAATGGATGTCAAAAAAGGATTGACACCCGCTGAGACACTCCAAGTAAAAAAGTTAAAAGGTTCTCCAAGTCCCAACAAGATGCCTCATATTTGGGAAATTTATCCAACCCATACACTTATACTATGGAAACTTACAACTATAGGAAGGACGAATCATAGTCAATCTTGAAGCCAAAACAAGACCCATATAAGTTTCTAAGGTTTTGACATATATCATGAATTGCCTATATGCGGATGGCGTATATCTTTTTCAAGCATAACATCCAATTCCAGAGAAAGTAGTTGACAATAGTATTTTCCCCTCCTTTTCCATGTCCTTTAATGCCACTATAGAGGCCCTTTTGTGTTTTGTTGGTTGCAATTCAAATAGTTCTGCGATCTCTGAAAGTAGTTAAAGATATATGCATAAACACTAAAAGTCTATGAAATACCAATCATCCAATTAGATACTGAAATTTAGAAATTTACAGCGGTACATTGTGGCAAGTTTGCCATAGATAAAAACAAAACCATCTGTCCAAGAATCATCCATACATAAATGTCCTAGGCAGTACATAAAAAGAATAGAAAAGAAAGGGTGATAGAAAATATTGTGATCAAAGAAATTCTCCAGCTCAAATGAAGGCATGTAATATTTGTCAAATTGCTAATAATACATTTACCTGGCCAAGCATTGCAGCTTCTGCCTCTATTCCACCTACACCCCAGCCAGCAACACCTAATCCATCTATCATTGTTGTGTGGGAATCAGTACCAACAACACTATCTGGGTAAAGGATTCCTCCAGTGTTGAGGACAACTCGACCAAGATATTCTAAGTTGACCTGTAGAAGGCATTTCCAAACTCAAAATTAATCAGATATATAATGATCAATGGAATATGAGAAAATTATTGAGTAATAATTTACAAAACACAGAGTTAACATAGTGTTTTCATGGTCAAAATAATCCATTTACCTGATGGACAATACCAGACCCTGGTGGAACAACAAGCATGTTTTGGAATGCATGGGAACCCCACTTTAGAAAACTAAATCTTTCCTTGTTGCGTTGGAATTCAAGTTCCATGTTTGCTTGCACTGCATTTTCGGATCGTGCCACATCAACTTGCACTGAGTGATCAATAACAAGATCCACAGGAATCTGCATAAAAATGGCATATATGTTGAATGGCTTGACCACAATGAAAAATGCTAAAGGATGATAGAGGACATTGCTATCTACTAGTTGTAATAGTTTCATGTATTTTGTTTTCTTATTTCAAATGATACTAGGGGTATGCTGATGAAGAAATCATTAATTAATAGCATAGAAAATGAGTAGTTGAAAAGACAGGAGCCTCTAGAGTCTCGTGTGACTGTCATGCCCCCAAGGCAAAATAAAAAATTTCATATGATTGTAATATAAGATGCCATAAATTATGGACTAGACTGTTGGGCTATTATGATACATGTACAAAAAGATGTGTAGCAAAGATGCTGTAAGACGGTGTTGGGCTATTGGGCTATTAGGATACATGTACAAAAAATAGTGTAGCAAAGATGAGAATCCTAAGTTGGTAAGATGGTAATGTAGAGTACTTGAAAGAATAAAATACAAAATACTAATATTTGAAATGAATTAGGTGTGATTTTAATTGAGACAAAATGATAGAAAATAGGTTGAGATGGTAACAACATGTTCAAAGATGACAAATAGATTCTCTCAATAGAAAGTTGAATCTAATGGAGCAGATGATGTAAGGGGTAGATGAGGACCAAACAAAATATTAATCAATATGATAAAAAAAGATATAATCAATTTTAATATCACTAGTGATATTGTTTGCAAAGGACTAAAGGCTCATGCCGTCAACCTCAAATAGTTGTGAGAAATACAATGATAATGATGTTGGCCCATACACCACAAGTATAATGTTAGTATTCCACAGTTCAGAGAACAATGATGCTTGCACATTCTGTTGTTACCAATTGGATGGACCAAAAAATAGAGAGTAAATAATTTCTTTTAGCTAGGAAGATAAATCAAATGCCCACATTATCAGTTGCAGCAGAAGTTTTCTGAACGAAAGAATATTCAGGTCAACCATACCCTAGTTTGTGTTTCTAGGAGATGTTAAATTTGAGCAAAAGATTTTAACTTTACACTTATAACTTATTACAGAGTTCTCAAATAATAATCTGACAATATTGAGAAGGGGTTACTATTCCTAAAAATGCAATGTTTTTGCTCTTCAGTTTTAAAGGCTATACTGCAAAGTATTGGTTAATTCAAGATTCAATCCAAAAGAAATGCCCACAAAGCTCTCAATTCAATTGGTTTATGTGAGTCAACCAGTCTAGCTAAAGAAATGAATGCACCTCATCTGAGGTACATATCTTCAATTCAGAAAGTGGAAATTCAGTACAAACTTGGGTTCTTGAAAAAGGAACAGTAACCATTGAATGCGGGAAAAGAATATCAAAAAGAATTTTGGAAGTTAACAATAAAGAAGACAAAACATACCCAACACAAAAGAGATCAATGTAAGCTATTATCTAAGTAATAGTATATGCACTTACTAAAGGATTGATTTTCTTTGGATCACTTCCGAGCTTCTTCATAGCATCTCGCATGCAGGCAAGGTCAACAACAGCTGGAACTCCAGTGAAATCCTGCCACAAACAAATTCAAGATCCATAAAGATATAGATCATATTAACAAATGAAAATGTTAAATAAATTATGTTTCTTTAATTTGACAGACATTTTTAAAACAAAAAGGTGTCGTATACATGTTCTCTTTCAATTGTCAGCTAACATGGTAAAGCAAAGAAATTTGCTACAATAAGCAGGAAACAAAACAAGATCACCTCAATCATCATCTATCCTCTGTGCAATATTAGACCAAGTAGCTTTGATACTTCTGAAGTAAAGCTAACATAATCAGTACAATTTGAGAACTTTCGAGCAAGGTTTAAAATCTCGACCCGTGTTGAGGTTTTGGTCCTAGACCAAAACGATACGGTTTCAGTATCGTATCGTGTCGTGCCGATACTGTTTCAGTATTTTTTTTATTTATATATAGTAATTATTAAATAAATATATTTATTGGGTATAATTTAAAAATAAGTTATATATTGATTTTATATAAGTTTTCTATTATTAAATAATTAAAAAAATAATTAAATATAATTTTTATTAAAGAAAATTGATCTATTAAAAATTAAAATTAAAATTGATACATCACAATATGTTACCTTACTAATACTAAAAGGAGTGACATGAATTAAGTGGAAGCATTGGTTCTGATAATATTTTACTTAGGTAACCTTTATAGTTATCCAATGCCCAGATTAATAATCAAAATTATATAAATTAATAAAAAGATACTATTTTATATATAATAATTATATAAATTAATTATTTATTCATTTAATTAATTATTAATTTAAATAATATATATTTAAAATAGAAAATAAATATTAGAATATCAATTAAATATTAAAACATTTAAAAAAATTTAAAAATATCAGAATATAAATTTGATTTATTAGAATTTTATAAAATTTTTAATAATTTTTCAAAATTTTTAAATTTTTAAAAAATAGTTTTAGATTTTTAAAATAAAATTTAAAACATTAAAACAATTTCAGAATATTATTAAATAAAATTTATTATTTTTTTAAATTTTAAATATATTTTTATATTTTATTGAGATAATTTAATTAGGGGTTACGAAAGCCTCTTTAAAACATTGCACTTAATATTTTAATTATTTAAAGCATAAAATTAATTTTGAACCGTCATAGATGCGCGGCGCGTACAGCGAGCGATGCTCCAGCGCATAGTGACGCCTCCGATTGCACCAGAGTCGTTCGGCGACCGGTCCCGCTTCGGCGTCATTTTGCACCATAGCAGTTGCGCAACACAAACTGTAGGCAACGTCTCCGGCGACGCTGGAGCCGTCCAACTACGCTTCTGGTGCCGCCGCAAGAGTCCCGCGATGCATCCCGACCCACTGCTGCACCGATCCACGTGATGCACGTGCTGACACGCTCGAAATGGCAACGCGGTCGATGCCGGTTTGCTTTCCCTATGAAACAGTAAAAGTCGTCCGTGCTGCCTGACACGGAACGACACTTCAATCGCTGGGTGTGACACAAGGATACATATTTGGTTGCAATCTTTATAAGATGTGGGTAAATTTCCTATCATTAATTCTTAACATATTTCATGCAACACTTTTTTAGACCCATAGATCTATCTTTTTTTCAATTCCCCGTAGGGACTATGCTGATGTCATGTTTGTCACGCCATTTATCATGTTGTGATAGAGCATTGATCTCCTAAGGCTTAGATGGTCAGAAAGGATTTAAAGGATTTCCTGGAAGCTAAAAGTTATCAACTGTTTTGAAGACTGTCTGGAATTCTACGATATGCTTTAGAACTTGTTCATTTGTATGGATAAGTCAAAGGATTGATGGATAAATAATGGATGATTCATTTATCATCCATTGGATTGTTTGATTAGAAGGATGGATCGATCAAATCGATAAGTCAAAGGAAAAAGATGTTGACTTATCCCTCATTTCTAACCCTCTTAAATCAAAAGGACAGAGGAAAGGAATCAAGGATAGATGTAATGATTAGTTAATACATAATTAACTCTTTAATCTTTATAAACATATTAACCATATGTTGACTCTCACCATATGTTGATTGTTGCTCATGGATTCCCTTGCATGCCACCACCATAAATTCAGGAAAATTTTCCTAATGCATTGTAGCCCATGTACGAACATCCTCTATGTGCCCACAATAGCCACATCATCCACCTCCTCAACGCCAATGTTGGCATTCATTGTACCAACATCTCATTTTTAAATTATAATTAACTAATTATAAATGAATAATTTAAAATAAATAGTTGAACTAAAAAATTATAACAAAAATTTTAAAAGATTATTTGATGATTTTAAAAAAACAATTTTAATCATTAAAGTAAAATTCAGATTATTGACTTTTGGTTTTATTATCACAATATCATATCACCATCTATATTTAATAAAGCATATTATTGATCTATACATTCCATCAAGTTGATTCATAATTAGAAGTTTATTATGGTATAGTGTCTTGTGATGTGGTTAATTTATTTCTTTTTGTCAATTTGATTGACAGATAAAGTTTTATCCATCCTTATGTTTATTAAAACTTTTTTTTCAGTTCATCAAAAAGAATCATCTAAAACTAAACACTTTTCATTTTATAAATTGTTGGATATAAATTATTATATAAAAGTTAATTAGATGGAATGAGAGAAGGGATATGAATCGAAGAGAAAAGAGTATTGTTGAGTTTTTATCAAATTTAGTTATGCATCCTTAGACTTATCCTCTAACTCAAGAAGTGAAAGAAGGAAGAATATGGATGCTATATCTGGAATTATGCTTTAATGTGAAACTACAATTGGGATTCTAAGATGTGCTTTAATGTGAGACTATAGCTGGAATTCTAAGAAATGCTTTCATAAGACGTGCATACATTTAGGGAATGTTCTATTATCTTCATTGCCTAACCACCTTTAAGTATTGCCATAACCCACCTCGATGTCGTCTTCATCGAGTAGAACCCCTTTGTTTAGGAAATTTCTATTCTTTATTATAAGAGGGTAGAAGGATCTGCACTAAGCATTACTCTTTGTACTTATGAAATGATGTGATCTAGAGACTACAAGTGATAATTTTATATCTTAATTCCAAAGAGAATGCATTTCACTTGAACCATCCTTGACGACTCCCTAATCTACCAAGGGAAATCATAAGTTTCCCGTCATTGATGCTTGGATGTCAGTAATAATTGGATGTTGGTCTCTCCTAACACACTCTCACTAACAAACATCCCATTTATTAAATTAGTTAATTATTTAATAAGCTTTAATAGCCCATAAAATTATTTGTATCACTTGAAAGAAAGTTTAATTAATCTGTAAAGACAGAGTTATGTGACTTTATATTGACATTAATTATATGGCCACCCATGCAATGGATTAACATGGCATTATACAAATTGCTAGATCTAGTAGGGAATCAATTACGATCTAGGATAGTTAAACACAAGTTTCATCTATCTCCATTTTGAATCTTGAATAGAATGGCCTAATTTTCATGTTTAAACTAATTTTTTCCTTGTTAATGCCTTGCATATTTATGGGTAGACCAAAATTTCTTTACGAAAAATATTCAAGAGGACAAAAAACACATTTGCTTTAAATAATGTCTTACTCGGTGTATGTTGCCCTCCATAGTATTTTTTGTATTGCGATGATCTTGGAAGACTAACTGCATAAGGGAATATAGGAAGTCATCCTTGAACTTTTGTCTTTGTGTTGGCCGCATCCCAAGACCTATGCTTAAATTGGTCATTATGTCTATAATTTTTGAAACTTGTAGTTGGACTTGTCATGGCTTTATTATCTTCTATTTCCTTTGGTTTTGAACTAAGTTATTTTTCTTTCATGGGATACATAGTATGTGATAGAACTTAGTAGGAACTTTGCTAGAGGCTTCCTGACATCAAGGGCTGGAAAAATCTCTCCGCGAGGATGTTGAGCAAGCTTACTATAGTAATTATTATTTCAAATATTAAATATGTTTAAAACTTATCCAAACTCATACTCAATAGCCTATAAAGGAAGGACTATATTCTGCATTGCTAACATGAGAACATTTGATTTGGATGAAATAAAAGTTATAAGTAGCACTGAAAACGTACCGTATCACGCTCATGGACCAGAGGCTGCAGGAGAGAAGGATATGAAACACTTAGAGACTCGTACAACTTATAGGGACTACCATCCATTCCTTGATTCTGCATTTAGACAATTAAAATAATCAAAGCTGAAAAATAAGAGGTGGCCAAACTAAGATGGAAGCATTATTTTAGATTATAGCCACGAATGGACAAAACATGTAGGGTTTACACTGAAAATTTAAAGAACTAATCTGTAAATTTGAGTTTCTAAAGGAACTTATACAATAAGAATTATTGGAATCACCATTGAACTCCTCATAGCTATCATAATTCTCACACTCTCAATCTAACTTCAGTGGTTAGGTAATGTTTACACCATTGCCGGTGCAGATGAATTTAATGGTATTTCCAGTTGACAGAGCTCATTAGCTCTTAAAATTTGAAAAACTAATCTCACTAAACCAGCAAGGTTTTGCTTTTTCTCTCCTTAAATATCCCTTCATTTGCACTTGGTTCATCTTTAGCAAGATAAAGAATATTTTCCTCTCATTTTGTTCATTGTTTGTGTTTGCAATGAATAATATAAACTAGATCACATGTCTTTATTATCTATCTCAAATTTTTGAGACATCCAAAGTAGAAATCTGAACAACCTTCTACGCAGTTGTGCATCACATTTACTGCCCGACTTGCAAGTCTATGATTTATGCAACTAATATAGTAATTTGTATGGCAAGACATAACTGAATGCTTCTTGAAAAAGCAAATTCTATTTCTGACAAAGCCAATTGCTGTTAGAGAAGGATTTGAACTGTTATTACAATCTCCAAAACAATATTTTTTTAATCCTACAAAATAAGATAGAAGTGATCAAGCATTTTTCTAATGGATGTCATCACAAGTATCATGTGTAGTTCATCGTCAAACAAGACCTGCAAATAAAACCTTGCATTCTGACTATTATGCAATGCTCAAAGAAAGACAAATAAACAAGATAATAGTAAGACTGGATTAGAAAATACATACAACCATCTAAAAACATAATGGTATCAAGCTTACAATTGAAGAACAGTGAAGGCACACAAGGGAAGAGGGATATAAACAACCTTCATATCACATTCAGGAAGTTCAGATGATGACGACGAAGATATACCACGAAAAAGTGAGATAACCAATCTTAATTTTTCACTCCAATTGAGAGAACTCCAAGCTCTTTCTAGCTGAAAAACAAAGAAGATTCATAATGTACATCACAAGCGTTCAAAACAAGTGTCTATTGATATGAATGATCAGCTACATACAGTAATCTCAATTGGACGATCACCCAAAACAATTTGAGCACCAATCTCTTCAGAAACCTTCCTAGCAGCACGGAACTGCAGATGAAATAAAATGGTACATCAATGATTCCAGATAGTATGTTTTTGAGGTAAAATTGGATAGTACAAGTTCCTACAACCTCGTCTCCAAATGATTGATTTGCAGCAGAAGATATCTTGGATGAGAAAATTGCTAAGAGCATACGCAGAGCAAGAGCACTTTGTCCACCTGTAGTTGCATGCACTATCACCTTTTTTCACCTTGTAGCACATAAGGATTTTACATTTGCATGGAAAAAAACAAAATTTAGCATGCCTGAGCTACTGACCTAAATTTATGCTGCGACTGATGGCTCCAAAGAATTTAGACCCACTCAAGGAAAACATGTTTGATTTTAGAGGAGCATTCTCAGTAGTGGATGCATACATTATTCCAGCCCTGAAAGTCGACTCTGGAATCAAACAAGTTAGCCAACCAAATATGATTCAACTTTAATGCACCTAAAAGAAATACATTAAAAAAAAACAGAAAAGAAATGCTAAAGTTCAGGTGCTCTTCGAAGCAACAAGGAAGGTTATATTTTTCAGTAGTAGATATCTATAAGACTCATAAAATTAGAACTATTTGCAAGAAGGATATATATAACATTGGATTTGTCCTTGAATCTTTCGAGAGGAATATGACTCGTATATACTTTATGATGATTGCTCCCTCATGTCTCATGGTGTTCTTGTCCTAGCTTTATGCTCGAAGAGATTAAAAGAATCTGTTATAGAAAAGCTTTGTCGATTAAGAAATGGGCGGTCCCATTTGCTTTGAACATTGAAAATCACCAATATAGAACCTAGAGATTTTCAAAAGAATGTTAAAGATGCACAGGAAGGAAAAAACCTGCCATTGAGCATAAAAGGACATCATACACAGGAATCCACTTAAACCCCGGAAGGGTCTAAGCGTTAGGAGGTTCAGGCGCCCCGAGTGGGTCCAGGCACCTTGATGGGGTCGAACCTAGCCACGCATGCAGCTGAATTGGCGCGATCCGATTGATGAGAGCGCTCGGGACCGATCCAGGAGCCTAGATGAGCCTATAAAAGCAGCTTCAACCAGTGATTTTAGATCATCAATTGCTACAACTTTCGTATTCACACGCTGCTTCGAGAAGCTCTCTATGACACCGAATCGCTACTCCGACAACCAACACTCAAGCTACTACTCTACTTTGTTGTCGGTGTAATTTGTTAATTATTCTGTACTTAAATCTTTGTATTCTTATTCGAGCTATTATTATATTGCCCAACGAAAACACTCAGCGAGTGCGAGCCTTGGAGCAGAAGTCGTCAAAGGCTTTGAACTAAGTAAAACCATACTATGTTAGCCTTATTTTTTGTCTCTTTCTTATTTCCGCTACGTACTTGTGTTTTTATTAAAAAAAAATTAAAAAAAAAAGGTGAAAAAGCGAAGCGCGCTATTCATCCCCCCTACCACTTTTCAATATTACAACTACTACAAAGTGCTTCTATACGTTGTAGCAGCTACCTACAAGCTACTACCTTAAAATTGGTCCAAGGGTATTTTAGATAGTTTACTTTAAATGGGGCGTCCATCTAACTTTAATTGGAAAAGGGGCGCCCATCAGACGATTTGTCAAATGATGGGTCCCTTTGCCCATGAAAGAATTTATGGTCAAATAAACCTTTTGAAAACTTATTCTCGGTAAAATATCTTTTTGGTGGCAATCTAGAAAAGTCACCTAATGACACATTTAATGAGTCCCTTAACAAGGCAACCATAGAAAATTCTCTTGCTGACTTAACCGACCATAAGTTAAGCTCTCAGTTATTAACTCATTCATTTTATCCAAAGAAGCCAAAAAAAAAAACTAAGAAGGCCAAGCAACATGAACAAATAATAAAAGATACCAACTTAATAACTAACAAATCACTCTCATGGGTCTTGATGTTCGTCAAGCAGCTGAATTAAATGTCTTATTTTCTTTCAACTACCAAACTAACAGCTTCACTTAGCAAATGAGAAATATATCTACTAAAACTTGGATAGGAATTGTACGGAAATTCTATATTACATTCATTAAGTTAAATTTCCTTATCACATTTACATTAGGTGCATTTATTGAAGGGGGAAAAGATATGATATTTGGGGATAGAAAAGGAGTGTAACAATTTAGAGGAAGAATATAGCTAAGGAAGAAATGTAATTTTTTTTTTGTGCTATTTTCATGATACAACTTGGCTTATATAGCCATGACATGGGAAGTCCAAAAACAAATTTGGTTCTTCCTATATTAAATACATTATTATATCAAATGCATGTATTTAACTTATCATGATATCTTAATTAACCGCTAGATAATTTACTCCACCTTGTTTTGATAAAGACCAAGACAATTTGGTTTTGAGTTCCAACAATACAATTTGGTTTAGTCTGCCAAGCATACAATTTTGTTTAGTCTTCTAACATAGGTATCAACTTCTTTGGATATCAAAATTTATACTAGCTTGTTAAAATAATTTCATAAGCTTGCTAGAAAATTAATTTACTTCATTTATTTTTTATTAATTATTTCGTAAACCTTCTATTTAAATTTTCTGTTATAAAAATATATAATTTATTAACAGAAAATTTTTAAAATTTTTTAACTATTATATAATTTTTATGAATTTTTTAATGAAATAGAATTTTTAAAATTAAAATTATTTTAAAAATTAAATTTTGAAAATCTTAATT
>JBBPFP010000068.1:2107607-2118366 GCA_037974795.1 Kaempferia galanga
GTTGATAATTTCACACACTATCTATCTATAAACATAAAATAAGCCATGAACTGGAAAAAAAACAATTAATCAAATGTCATATACTTGGTGTAAAAAAATTTACGTAAAGAAAATCTTATCAATTTAAATTTACTTTTGATACATAAATTTTTTATATTATTTTTATCACTTTTCCTCCCTTTTTTAAATTTTTAGTTAAATAATGGTGTTAGTATAATTGTTATCCAAGTGAAATAAGCGATAGCAGAAATTTATTACTTCCAAAACTCCTGTAGACAGTATCGAAACAGACGGTAGAGAGGATGAAGCAAACACACAATTTTCACTTCTGCCAGAATCTACCGGCTCTCAGAATTTAGCGATGCTGAAACAATTTTACAAAAATATGAAGAATTTAGCAATGCTGAAACAAAAAAAAAAGAATATTATTATCAGAATGATGGAAAAGATCGCAATGTTTAAGTTGCATAGATCCGTCAAAGACTGGGAAACAAATACATATGATACAAGCGGAAGAAGACTACTTAAACTAGAAAAACATGAAACATCAGGTAGCCGCAACAGTAGGTCCGCACAAGTGCTGTTCTTTTTACAAGGGTGTGATGACAAAAATGTCAAGCAATTTGGGAGGACCTGCCAAGTGCTGACCTGTGGTTTCTACTAATTGGTAGATGCACATAAACCTCATGGACCTCCGACTTGGAGACTTCCCCTTTGTCCCTGTCGATCGCATAGCAGACATAGACAGTGTCGATAACATTGTCCAGTACGTTGATGAAGTAGCCTAACACCACAATGAGAAGAAGCCATGCCAGAGCAGCTACATAATACATGTTCTCCCCCAGAGCACTGACAGCCCTTAGAATTGCACAGACCTATTCCAATAAGTAAATCGAGCACCGATGAGAAAGAATAAGAATCCAATACACTACAAACATGCAGCAAAACAGACCTACTGCATTCGATTAACTGATCAGAAAGGAGAAACAACACATTTGATTCAAAATCTGCTCATTTCACAGCTACTTGTGCAAGGTAAGGCATTGATTCCATTGAATAAATTGACAAAATCAAGAAGCAACAACAGTTTGGCAATCGTGTATGAACATTAGCATGACCAGCAGCACTGAAGTACTAGCTCATTAGTAAATAATAGACTTGCTCAACAACCCTAAATGAATGTAGCCAGGTAGAGATTTCTATGTTACAGTAGCGTTGATTGGTTCTTTGACAATAAGCGTTATGGTAAAACTGCAAGAGGCAATATTTTGATCCTAAAGAATCATTAAGGAGCATTGATTGGTTTAAAAGCACATCCTTAGCCAAGATGAGAAGTGATCAATAAAAGAGTTTAATATTGGTTAAATTGATTATGAACATAGGAATATATACATAGTTAATGAAAATAGATATTCCTACTCATCAACACTCTAGGTTCAGTCGAGACAGCTTCAAGTGAAGGAACATCAGTGAATGAAATAATTTCAAAAAATTTCATCTTGCCCAGTTCTTTACTGAGGATTACCAGTGGCCAATCATTATATGTACATATTTTAAAATAAATATGGATAAATTATGATACACATCATACATAAGTGTTTAAGTGATGATAAACTCTGAGATACACAAGAGCTTATGATCTTATTGCTAGCAAAAGGGCTACCAAGAAAGTTACACATACAAAGAGTTGGCTATTCTATGGAAGTAGGAAATTTAAGTAAATTAGATTGACTAAGCTCAAATATGGTTAATGTAGAGCAAATTTATATTCAGCTAAGGTAAACTCCTGACACATTTGGATTGTCAAGTGTTGAAAAAGGGGTAAATTATAAACCGTGTCCCAACTATTTGGGACTGAGAAGTGACAAACAGTTGGCAATATTTATAGTGGGGCTTTTCAACTAGTTAAGAATTAATATTTTGATTACAATTCTTAAACTTTGAGAATCAATTTCAGACAATAATTAAATTATTTGAGATTGTCTTGAATCAGTAGGTAAAATTTGATCTCAGCGATGATACATGGATTCCCAACTTGACAATCCATTGGATGCATATCTAGTGTCTATTTGATCATACACAAGGCCCTCCACCTTAAACTAATCCTTCTGGTGTTATTAGAGTTCACGCTATCTAGGATGCTCTACTCTACCACGTAGGAACTATGTTCAAGCTGTGCCACTATTGTGCTTCTTCACTCCACCCACATTAAGGACACTATAGTCTATGCCTTGAGCAATAGTTCCTAGCAAAGTCATGATGGTGAATCACTATCATGAGGAACTTCGACATAGAAGACCTTTTCATAATAAACTTGCATAATAACTTCAGTTTTATATGTGGTCCCTTTAATGTAAACTAGTAGCAGTTTTGAAAAATTTTATTCTGCAATTCCCTCCACTCCAAATTGAAATCTTTCATACAACACACATGAAAAGAAATAACAACTAATAACATAAGGTGTCATCATTCTTAAAATGTTCATGGATTCCTACCTAGCTACTTATACTGTTGGATCAATGGGATCCCAATTCAATAAAAATCTTGGTAAATACCATCAACAATATAACTTAATCACTTGGTGTCAGCAAAATAGAAAATTTGTATTAACAAATAAATAGAAAGGTTGGTACATACCACTATAGCATATAATGCTGAGAGGACAAAAATTATGCCAATAAGGATCCGTGTCGAAACAGTTTCAACAAAAACAGCTGAGAGAAGATTCCTTCTAAGAAGCTCATAAGTCATCTTAGCTGAGGAGCAGTAGCTTTCACCAGTTATTGCAGCAAAAATTATGGTAAATTTGTTGACAAAGTCGAATGCTGCTAGCAAGAATTCAGCGCAGCACTTAAAAATTAGATTCACAAAACCACGAGCATCTTCATCTTGCTTTGCACTATCTACAATACTACGTACAAAACGTACAGCACCCATCACCATTCCTGAAAAACACACTGTACCGAAGGATGGGCCAAAGGCATTCCTGCATAGGCGCAGAAAAGATTCAGGAACAAAAGAAAGCAACAGAAAGCATGAACTGCTTCCAACTGAAGAGAATAATCAATCCTACTGTACCAATCATTAGCAAACTTGTTTAAATGGACCAAATTTTAAGTGCATATATAACAAACTATTTTCACAATATATTCGAACAGAGTAGTTTATGGACAAAGTGCAAATAGGGCCAAACCAAGGATGTATATGTGATATTATTTCTTAGTTAATAGCATGTATAGGTAGACTGGTTTACCTAGAGCATATGGTGATTCATTTGCATCATATCAACTCCAAACTTTACCTTTGGTCCAATACATTAGCAAAAAAAAAATGTATGTTTGACTTACCAATTAACTTGAGTATCATTCCAATTTTCAGCATGAAAATTTTGCTACCTTAGTGGGAGATATTCGAGGAGTCTTCTATATTCATGTTGAAACAATTTAAGTGTCGGTGATATCATTTCCGATGGAAATAAGATAAACATTGTTCCTTCCTCATGGTGACTTGCAATGTTACCTTGTTCGTTGGAAGGAGCTCTTAAATATAATGGTATCTAAATTATAGGGAATGAGCTTCACCAAATGATACGCTACAAAATCTCTTAATTCATTTACCAAAGAATTTTACCAAATCATACATATAAAATACTTATATCCATTCTCAAAAGACCTACTCATGACTTGTAGTCTACTAATTCAACGAGTAAAGGTATGCCATCAGAAAGTAGCTTATGATGTGACTTTTAAGTTTGAGTATTCAAGTACAAATGCAAAACAAAATCAATGAACAACCACAACGGTAGCAAATCCTGAAAGATATAATAGAAAATTAGAAGGATTGGTGAAGTTTTATGAACCATGAACTTTCAGTAGCAAGTGCATATCCGGTTTATGAATCATAGAGGATGCCAAACAATACTTAAAGCTATTAAAGAGCTCTATTGGTAATTGAATACAATATAGAAGGCCTATTAAATGTAGGCCTATATTATCTAAGAACATAACAAATTTCTGTGGACAAAAAATGGATATGTAAGATCTGTAAGTAGTGGAAGGAATTTCATGTACAGTTATGTATTATCAGCAGGAACTAAAGTACAAGAGTTGGCACTGATTTTAACAATAGAAGTATGGAGTTAAATTAAGGTGATATATGCTACTTTCTAGGCCTTGCTTCTCTATGATCAATAAATATATAAATTGGGCCTTTGAAAAACATGAGCCTTTTTAGTAAATTGTTACCCAATCATATCTTAACACAATGGCAATACCAAGATCATAAGCTAGAAAATTCCCATTCATTTTTTTCTTTGACTATTCTCTTACAAACTGATTGTCATTGTTATGCTCTCTGGAGTCCGCCGTGGTTCAGTTACACACTCAGACAAAGTTGATTTTACCCTTAGAGAAGTGTTAAATTATAATTTTGGCTTGTGAGATTGTAAAGTTGTAAATCTGATTCTTTCATAATAGCTTAACCTGTTAGGCAAGTGGTCATTCATTAAAATCTTGGCCAGAATATGTGTGGTTTGCAAATAGAACACCCAACAACAGAAACAAGATAGGCAAAACAAGATGCATCAATACCTTAATGAACTCCTTATGCTCTTTGCAGGCTTCGATCCCTCCTTGTTGAAGTACCACTGCGCAACCGTGTCACCAATTACATATACATTCGCCTCCACCAACGTTGCTGCAGACCAGATCATAGTAATGATTGCTAGGGCAAAATAAGCAGGAACCCAACTCTCCTGTTTCCAAACGCATTTATAATATTCCCCACTCGTTCCCTTGACCTCCCTCGGGACTACCCTTCCGTTCCAGGTCGAGAATATTAGGAACACACATATCGGAGAGAAGTAGACGAGCAGCGCGAGCCCCATTGCTGGAAGGACGGCAAGGAGAGCGATGTTGCTCGCGAGCGCAGTCGCGGCCACTCGGACAATTTGAACAGTGAGCTCGACACGGTGCCAGTTGGCGATGATAATCCAGATGAACACACCGATAAGAAGGAAGACAAAGATAAGGACGATAATGCGGTAGCCGAGCGGGAATGCGTGGCTGCAGTCGCGGCCGATGGTGCAGGCGACAAACCAATAGATATTGAGAAAGGATGGGATGAGAATAAAGAAAGGGATGGTGGCGTAGACCACTTGCTTGGCGTAATGCCGAAGGATCCAGAGGACTGCCAGGGCGATGGGGCCGGAGAGGAGAAAGGTAACGACGAGGGTCCAGATGAGACCCTTCAAGAACGGGGAAGAAGAGAAGGAAGAGGAAAAGGAATTCGAGGAAGGGAGGACGCAGGAGGAGGTATTGTTGTCGAAAACATAGGAGGAGACACGGGAGGCGGCAGCGTTCCGGCGGGCTAGGGCGGTGATGCCGAGGGCGAAAGTCGCGATGCAGAAGAAGAGGAAGAGGAGTAGAGCCGGGATGTCTCGGGGAGGGCGTCGGCCGTAGTAGTAGGAGATGGGAGAGTAGGACTCGTTGGCCGATGGGCTCAGCCCGGTAACGGAGGCACCGCCTCCCGCAGCGGCAGCGACAGCGACGGTGGGCGGCAATAGGAGGGGCTGGGCGGCAGGATCTTCGAGGTCGGAGGCCTGGGAATCATCGCGACTTGCCATGGGACGGCGGTCCCAACTGTAGCCGGGGATAAATTGGCTGTACGAGGCAGGGAAGCAAAGCCCCGATGAAGCAGGGAAGCGGCGGAGGTAGGGACTCCGGAGTCAGTCGAAATGACAAAAATGTTGTCTGTGAGAGAAGAACAAGTAGGGGTAGTCCCGTACTTTGAAATTGCGCAGTGGGCCAGTGACTGGTTAGTGGACGTCGGAACTTGGCGCTGTTGAATGGCAACCGAGGGCCACGTGGACCATGACAAACGTATTAGTGGACTCCTCGCGGTGGCACATCATAGAACGTTGTGTAATGCTTATCTCCCGCCACCTCATGATGCACGAATTTCGTCGGCTTCTTCCTAAATAATGCAACAGTATATTAAAATCAAGTTTACGTTGAAAATATTAATTTTTAAATATAAGTCTTTTCAGAGCATTTGGCGGATACAATTGTTGTTAGCTTTACATGAACCAAAGGTGACCACACCGGTCCCAAGCTGTAGAAGAGTATCAGTTTCTCTTCATCAGTAACTCCTCTGTTTTCTGCTCGTAAGATGTTCCAATAGTAAGGTGAACTTGACAATAATAAGAATGTAGAGATAATGTTTAAGCTAAAAGCTGAACCTTTATTGAGAATATGCTTTCTTTGCCAGTGTATGCAAAAAGCGAATGAGGGGCTTCTTTGCACTGGTCAACTCAACGTCGTTCGCCACCACACTCCCATTCACTAGAATGCCTCCAGCTGATTGTACTCTTCGAACAAGTTTCCGTAGTTCCTGTTGATCTTGTTGTTAGCTGAATCTGAAGGAACTCATCTATCAAAAGAATGATGTAGTTTATAATACAACTTCAAAATTGAGAAGTCTAAAATTTTAATTAAAAGCCATTGCAAATCTAGATCAGATAGTTGATGCGGAGAAACAATTTAGGGTTTAAGAGTAATTGGCAGATAATATTTCCTGTAAAATAATGGAGTATTAAGTCCAAAGATGTTTCTCATAAACAACCACTAGACTTCCACTAGTAAATTGACAGAAACGAAGGGTAAATTATCAGAAACCAAAACTTTCTTTAATGAAATTCCAGACTGGAGTTATGTTGAAAACCATATTGTCTTTAGGTTCCTCCAAATACTAGGTCATCCCAACATTTGGGAGGATCATTAGAGGAAAGCAAAAAAGACAGAAAAACCAGAACGATACCTTGGGATTATCAAAATTTACCTTAACAAGCTGACTGATGTGGAAGGTTTAATATAGGCTTGTCAGAAAACAAATTCTTAAAATTGATATTGCAATAAATGCCGATGTTGCACCCAGGTAAACAAAAAGTCAGCAAGAGAGAAGCAACTCACTAAATATACATCCATTTAAGATTTTCTGAACAACAATGCCTAAAAACTTCAAGATCCTAACTTGGTTAATGTCTATATCATACCTGTCGATCAAAGTCAACATTATGAATGGAATACACTTCCTTTGAGATTGAGGGATCCTTATCTATAAGGCCTTCAAACCATCTCGAAACTATTTCTTCAAACCTTCCGGATTTCTAGTTGACAATTGCAAGAAGTTAGCTCAAAATTGATACTATTTGCAATATTTGGTCGAGACAAGCATGTCTAACCTCCCCAGAGTCCCATGAGTCATTGACAACTTCCTGATCATCTGTGCTTTCTTCCACATCATCATCTTCAACAGGTACCTCAGGACCCGCCAGAGCAAGAAGCCTACTGTTGTCACCATCTTTAGAAGCCTGGATTAGAGCATCCATCAGCTCAGGCTCTGCTTTGCGCAATAGTCGTCCTAAACCGTAACATATGTATCATCATAAGTAGCCAAAACAGTAGGTAATCAAAGTTCAAACAAGTTTTAAGACATTTTAAACCTCTAAGTCAACAAGTTTGTGATTCAAACACAAATTTAAAAAAGTTAACTTGCATGTACATTTGATATTAACTGGTTTAGGACGACACATGAAAAATGAGAAGTGCTACGACTGTGATTCCCATCTTTTGCTTTTGAATTTTGATTCTTAAAAATTTGTTATTGGGGGATTCATCTCATGCCAAAAATAATTAATTTGATTGTGACACACTAAAAGTTTGGATCATAATCTTATTAATATCAAAAGTGTACGTTTAAGTGTAGGTAAAGTTACTCAAAAACAATGTTTTTGGCACATACTTCACAGAGTAACTTGAACTCAAAATTTTAAGTGTAGGTAAAAGTTAAAACTACAATTACCTTAAAAAAAAATAAAGAGTTACAACGTGATTAAATGTAACATGCATTAAAAATTTAGCATTTTAAGACCTTATATCAAAACCCATCTAAACTTAAGATTCTTTTTTTCATTATCACATATTTTTCTTATGTAGAAGAATCAAAATTAACATGTCCTCCAAATTTTCTCAGATTTTATATTTTTTTTATAATTTGTTATAAATTTCTAAACTTGGCATGCAAAATTTGAACTAAACCTTAAAAGGTTTAGCAAACTATGTGACTATTTCAATTGAAAGTGTTGTGTCATTTGAGTATCGGTGTTTAATGCAATTAATAAGTATTTTATACCTTACAATGTTTGTATATTGTAAAACATTGTGATAACATGCTTAAAGATAATTTTAATAAATATAGCATGAAAAATAGAGCTTTCGGTACTTGGTTGGCACCAAAAAACAGTGTTGGTATAAGTTACAATATTATCATTTGACCACATTTGAAAGTAATTTTTGATCCTTAGATGCCTGGAAAACTGCCGCTACACGTTTTGTCATGAATTGAATGGAAAAATTATAATTTTTTCATGTTTATATTATGCAATTGTTTGAATGAAATTAATACGCACACTTGAAATTAGAGGAATTCATTCATGCTTACTTATTTGATCACCATGGTCTGATTCATATTTATTGTAATTATACTAAGTATATAATTATAAATTTGTTAATGCATATTTTCATTTATATAGATTAGTAGTTTTTTTACGTATGGCAAAGGAAGAAGTAAGAGAATTAAATTAATAAATCTCTGCCAATGTGAAAACAAAGGCATCAACTCAGAGATAGCTCAACTCGAAGGTGCGGGGTTTCATAGGATGGCCAATTAAAGAGAGCTAAAGATGAGGGGAAATGCATTGTTATATCTAAATTAAACAAATAGTTAAAAACAAATAAAAAGAAGATTGTTGGAAAAATGATATCTCCCTTGTGATTGGGATAGTCTAGATTATTTTAATAGTTTGATAATACAACTTAGATGTACATTTGATAGTGTTACATTGAACCCTCAAGTTAGTCGTACAATGATGACTTTGAAGTTCGATGGTAGGTAGCCTAGAATGAGTGGAGATAAGCTTAAGGGCATGAGGCCTGAAATGAGAGGATGCTTGGAGTATGCAATGCAGAGAGCCCAGATTGAGGAAGAGCTTGATGGAAGAGAGTAGGTGGCTTGGATCAAAGAGATGCTCAGAGTACTCAAGGACAAGAGACAAATTGAGGAAGAGCTCGAAGTACTTGAGGGTGGAAAATTCAAATCAAAGAAGAACTTGGTTGACTCAAGGCCATGAGGTCCACATCGAGGCGGCACTTGGTGGGAATCTTGAATTGAGGAGTTGAATAACATATAAACTTCGTGCGATTACCATGATGTAATCTTGGATTTATTTTTGGACATGTAAATTGTATGATGTGCAATTTCCTAAGTGGTCGGTAAGCTACCGAGGGTTAAAGTTTTGGAGTGTTTTCAAGGTGTGTTTGTTGATTAGATTGAAGTCTCAAACCTTATAATGGGCTTATAAATATTGTAAGAAGATCAAGAGCTTGCCCAACTGGAACATACTGTCGCATCCTAGAGATACCATAGCAGTCTACAAATCTTGTAGCAATCTGAAAATATAATCGATAGTTAATTAAAAATGGTGTCAGTCATTGTAGCAATTGCCTGAAAATATTGTAGCAGTCGAATAGAAGTTAATCTTTAGCCAACATAAGTTTTTGTTCGGGTTGTAGTCAACTAGGATTGTGTCCAATAGATTGAATAAGCTTTTAGAAAACTAGAAGCTTGGTCTAGCTGATTGGAAGCTTGATTTAGTTGATTAAAAGGCCATTTCTAAATCACAGCAATTTTGTTTGAGCTCTAGTCATTGGAGGTGTTTCCAATTGATTTTATTGCGAGTGAGAATTTGGTCAAACCAGGCCATGCCATGGAAAGCCTGGCTCAATTGCCACTGAAATGTTTCTCAGTCAACAATACAAGAAAAGAGCTTCTATGAGATTTTAGTCCCATTAACACTCAAAAATTAACGGGATTTTGCCTTTTCTTTTTTCAACTTACCAATGTAGTTGAACTGCCTCCTCCTTCCTTCCCGGACATCAGGACCCAATCTCTGTTCGCAACAAAAATCCAGTCTCACGTAAAGCATAGAAACAAAACAAGGTTCAATACAGAAACTCAGTAGAACGGTAATACAAAGGATACATCACCTTTACTAGCGTTAGGGCTTCGAAGACCTCACGCTCCACTGAAGCAATTCTGCAAACAGAGCCTGAGCATAAGAATCGAGAAAAAAACTTGCATTTCGATCACCTCTCTTTGCGTGTGGACAAGGAAATTCCGGACCTAAGCACTTGCTTGATCTGTGGGGTGGAGAACTTGGCGAGTTCCATACCCCAGCGGACAGCTCGGCTAGCCTCCCGCTTGAGCTCGTTCCGGCTCTTCTTGGCCGCTGGCGCGTCCGTCTCGCCCTCGTCGCCGTCGGTTACCTGCGGGGCGAGAGGCCTGAGGGCACGTGCATAGGAGGAGAAGAGATGCGGGTGATTCCGAGGGGAGAAGAGAGAGGTGAGCCGCGGCCACGGGGAATGCCGCAGCGGGATGACTACAGCAGCTTGGGCCATGTCCCTGTAGGTTGTCTTTGAAGCGTTTGGAAATGGACAAAAATTCTGATCCGGTGGTAATTTATAACATAGTGTAAATGGGCCGGGTTTAAGGTCCACTAGTGGCACTCTTAGTTTGTATTTATTAAGATAATACAAAAGAAAATACGGCAATTTACTAAAAGGCGGACTCACGATTACCTATTTACCAAAAGGCGTACCCCAGTTTCAGATTTACCAAAAGGCGCAGCTAAAACAGTGAAATG
>JBBPFP010000068.1:2119956-2133025 GCA_037974795.1 Kaempferia galanga
CGATACACAGCCCAGAAATCCAACATCTATTAGTTACAAGTCACATTTAGAAAAACAAACACCTACATATACACCATAGTTAAAAATCAAACCGTGAGTGTCTGAGAGATACTTGAGCGTCCTTACCGTTACACTCTAGCCCCTGGGAAAAAAATTTAAGGGTAACCAAGAAAGAATGCCAAGTCTACATCTAATTAACGTATGTTTTGTATATAAAAAATTACTCTCATGAAAAGCTTATTATAATATCAAAACGAAGGTCAAATTAAGAAAGAGCTCCAAGGTATGGAACAATGTAACAATTTCAAATCTTAGTTTTAAATTACAAAATATCATTTACAATAAAAACTAAGAAAATAATTATGACAACTTTTTGTTCATTGTAATAATATGAATCTATTACTAAAGAAGTGATGCACTTAGAACATTTTATTACATTTTACCATTCACGTAAAAAAAAAAAAAAAAAAAGATCGTTAATAAAAATAATAATTTTATTAAATATATACAATTGCATTTATAATGAATCCTTCTATAATCTCTTTATTTCTAAGATGCAATCACTAACACGTTCTAATAGAACTTATTTAAGGTCAATTTTATTTGAGCTTGCATAAGGATCATTCTAGTAAAAGTGAGAGTGGTTATGGTACTATTTTAGGTGGTATTGAAAAATTTTAAAAATATGATACAATTTTTTTTTAAAACATCAATAGAAATAATAACACTAAAATATTGGATCATAATTTGGAAGGAAAAAGTGACAGTTTACATGCATAAACCATATAATTAATTGCTAGTTTGCAACATTGTCGGATATAAAATTGCTATTATCTGCTTTACAGACCATGTTGCATTTTTGAATTGCGTAAGTTGCTCAACAGCTGGAGGAGAAAAAAAAAGAGCAATTGTCAGATTTGTCAAAGCAACGAGTTAAAAAAAACTATGTCTAACTGAAATTAGGACATTAAATTCATTACAGTGCAACTGATTGTCTAAAAGGATGAGCAAGAAAACAGTTTGTACCTTGCATTAGTCCTTCAATTTCTTTGGAGAAATCTTCGACACGCCCTAGAACTGGTTTTATTCCGCAAAATTGGGAGAGTGAAAATTCCAAATACAAAGATTTTTCCAACATCTGCAAAAGCAGAAGGCACAAACTCTCTTTCTCTGGCTCCATGGGGATTTGCCTGTTGGCTCCACAAACCTCAGAGACTATAGCAATCGCTTGATCCTACATCATAATAAAATGGCATAATTTGGCATGAAGAGTGGAAGATTGTGACCTCCAGCTAAACCAGCATCAGGTTCTCATAGTGAAGAAAACAGAACAAAGTTCATGCTATCTATTCTACGATTTACAATTGTTGTAATTATCTAATAAATAGCTATGTGATCTACGCCAAACTAATAATTTGAATATTATACAATCCTAGAAATATCTTCCAAACTGTAAGTACAACAAAGTATTCAAATTACTACTATAGGAGGGGTTCAGTATTTCTGCCGTGCCATTCCAGTGGCCACATTGATGAAACTAGCAAAGTAGTAAAATGACTCGTATATAAAAGCTTTAATCAGGATAATCTCTAGTGATAATCTATCAATTACTAAAATAATTCAGAATGAATTTACCTGTATGCCATGCAAAATCTCAGGTGAAGGAAGTTCAGGAAAACATGCAAGATCTACAAAGTCCACTTCATCTGCCCTCTTTGCAGCTGCTTTAGCTTGAAGGCACAGGAATTTCAAAAGAAGCAAAGCTATCTCATATATGTGTATAGCAACTGTATCAGAAAAACTAGACTGGTGATTACAACCAACACTGTTAGTTTCTTTATCTCTGACCACCAGTGACGAAATTGCGTTATCAAAACTTGCAGATTTGGCATGAAAACAGGAAGCAGAGAGCATAAACCATCCATGTTTGCTCTTAATGATTGAAGGCATTCTATGAAGCTCAATCTCCTCCTCTGTCAATGGCTGCCAAAGAACAGTTAAAAATTTTGGTGAATCCTTATTGTGCTGATCTCCCTTGCTTATAAATGCCAAAAGATGAATGATAGTCGTTCTTAATTCTGAGTCCATCAATTTCATGTCACTAATCCATGAGGCATGATATCTTGCAAGCAAGCATAAAAGCAAGAGAGCGTGCTGGGTTAGTTTCAGAGTAGTGAGAGTATGAAGCTGTGTTTTCTTCTTGATATGCTCGTCAGCAAGATGATACATTGCAGAAAAATAAAATGAGAGCATATAGGGTTTCTCAGAAAAGAAGAAGCGTTGAGCAGTGACCAAAACATCTTCTACATGATGATTATTATCACCTAATGATTCTATCACTGCAATGAAAATTGACAAACTGAGAACCCAACTCTGCAGATACTTTTGATCATCAATGGTGGAAGCAACATTTTTATCCAGTTTATTGGATAAGGAGCTATCCTCATGTAACCGACTTAACAGCACCATAATTGGTGAAAAAAACTTGTTCACAGAAAGCATCTCTGCTCCACCTTTTGTTTGTCCCAAAGTCAATAAGAAACTCAGAAACACAGGAACATTAGCCAAAGCCTTTATTTCTTGGATGTTATAGAAAATGTGCTGCAGTGGTAGATGATTCCTAATAATTGGAAACCAAGTCTTGGGTGGCAATGTCCTTATAATTATATCAATTGAAGCCACAGAAAGGTTAGAATATTCTGCGTCTTCTGCATACTTGCAAAGAAGTGGCAAAAGTTCAATCTGTATGAGAGATGAATCACCTAGCAATTTGACCTCAACATCAGAATTATCTTCTGAATGTTCAATGTGATTACTGAATTCGAGAGATTTCAGAAGCAATGTCATCAGAAGCTTCACAGCTCTCCTCATAATAGGAGTTAGAGGTCTGGTATTAGCCAAAACTTTGATGATTGAGCTAGATGATTTAATTACAAGTATACAAGAGGGCAGGAAGTGTATATTACTAATTTGCTGTGGACCATGCTTGAATAAAATTACTGAGAGAAAGAGTAATAATTCTTGTTGTGTAGTGAACATTCTTAGCAATCTAAGAGGCAGATTTGGCTCTACGGCTAGCAAATCTGTTGCTTCATGTAAACAATTGCAAAGATTTTGAATGCTTGATTCAACAGCTTTCTTTGAAATATCTCTATGATTAGACAGTGGTTTTGTACTTTTCACCTTTTGTAAAAAAAGGAATAAATTAATGATGAAAGATAACAGAAAAAATAAAAATAAAAGAAAAGTGAATATTTATGAAAAAAAACTTACATTTCCTTTGTACACAACCAGCACCGATAAAAGAGCTTTCAAACAGGAATGATAGGAGTCTGTAATGTTCGAAGACAAATTAGCTGAATGCATATAAACAAGCATCCTCTGGAATACTTCTTTACATGCTTTCCATTCAGAATATTCCCATAACTCTGATCCAATCTCCTCTTCAACCTTTTTTATATCAAACATACTGACAACTTTATGAGGAAGATTAAAATTCCTCTTATATGTACTATCATTGCATTCAAATACTCCCAAACTAAGTAGGAAATTCAAAAGCTCCTGAAATGGACCAGATGTAATCTCTCGACCGTCCAACTTTCCTAGTAGATGGTAATAAAGATCACTGACAACAAGATTAGTTGGGTCCTCGCTGCAAAAAATGGTGCCAAACATAAGAAACATTAATAGAATGATCCTATGAAAAAAAACAACAATCATATGACAAAACCAACTTTTAATCCATAAACAAAACTGTGATATGCATATCAATATCCTCATATATATACTCCAGCTTAAGAAGAAGCACTAGAAATAAAAAGAAAAATGGACAGTCTCGTAACGGTGTAACGTGTTTTACTAAATAATACAAACCTATTTGCATTGCATCAAAACAAGAGTCAACCTTAAGTCAATTTTTTCAGATTGAATTATTCAAATAACAACCGCATTCAAGATAAATCTCCTCAGTTAAAGTCATTTGTAGATCCTTTCATGATAATTGATGAAACAATAAATAGATTAAATTCAATTATAGAATAACCTTAGAAACTAAGGGTGTATTTGGTTCGTATATTTTTTTTCAAGTTTCTATGTAATCGTAAAATATCAAAAATAAAAATCTATTTTCCATTTTTACTTTCTTGAAGATTTAAAAAGTTGTTAGTTATAAGAAAGTATAAACACATTTCACACAAACAAAATTCCAGGAATTTGTTTGGTTAGTATGCAAAGCATTGTATTGATTCATTTGTCTCCAAATTAATCCTTCATTACATGGTAAATCAACTGTTGGAATTTTGTTTCGTAAAAAACAAAAAAAGAATTATGGACATAAACGATGATTGAGAAAATAAGATAGAGAATTCTGATGAAAGCAGTAGTTCATAGCAGATGATTGCAACGTGTTGAAGATGTCTGCAAGAAGAGGCATTTAGAAAATATTTATCGTTGGCGAGCATGATCAAGCCATGATGAAATATATTTTCTTATTTAATGGAAGAGACAACAAAAATAAAGAAAAGAAAATCAAACCTTAATTCTATGAAAGTGAAGATAAAAAAAAAAAATACAATTATTCCATATTAATTGGAAAGAGTGTCTGAGAAAGGTAATAAATAAAATTGATTTCTAGAGAAATAAAGTAGAGAAGAAAATACATTAGTTCCTCACTGGAAGAGTTAACCAAAAAAGATAATGAAGAAACCATGCTCAACAAAGATTGCAAAATTATTGTTACTTATACTTGGAAATGACGATCAAACAAGGACACTAAAACACACAAAATTTAACAAAATTCTCCAAAGTCAAGGAGAATGATGCAATTTAAAATTTAAGTAAAAGTTAAGTTCAAGTTTATTTTATAGTATTAAATTTCTAAATTTTGTTTCAAATTTTTAAAAGTTTGTTATAATAGGATCACTTGACCTTGTCTTAAAGCCAGTTGATATTAACAAGGTTTATAGAAGGGGTTTGGATCTCTTTGTGATGAATATTCTAAATTTTTTTCCTAAAATTTTTAGAGTTCAAGATTGTTCCACTATTATGTGTTGAGAAGTAACCGAAAACACTTGGACAAAAATAAGGTATGTGGGGTCATTAGAAAAGAAGATAGAAAAATATAACACTATAGGCAAAGATAGTAAAGGGTAGTAATAAAAAGGCAGAAAATGAGTAATGATATTATAACATTGTGAAGAAATTCCACGCACAACCTTAGGTATCCTCTCTACCAATATATAAATATATATTACTAGTAGATAGGAATATTAATGTACACCTTCTCTATTATACATATTTACTACTCAATCCTAGAGAACACCACAAACTTGTTCGAATATATTATAGAAACTTAGGGAGTGTTTTTTCGTTCATTTTTTGTTTTCATTTTCTTAGAAAATGTGGTTTTCTGGAAAATAGTGTTTGGTTTGCATTTTTCATGTTCATTTTCTAGAAATAGAGAGAGAGCATTTTCTAAGAAAACGGAAAATTCGAAAAGGTCATTTTTTAAAAATCTGGAAAATAAGGTTTTCTGGAAAATAAAATTGACTCAAACTAAACGCTCCCTTAGTGTTTTAAAGATATATTATATTTCCCACGCAATTCTATTTTAGGCCTTTTTAAAGATTGGGTTAGGAAATCAACATTATTAGAGATGGTAAATAGTGAAAGTCTCATTTGGTTATAATTTCCTCTGTGAAGTGATAATCAATTTTCATATTGTTTTGTCCTAACATAAAACACTAGGTTTGAAATTATGTGCATGAAAATTTGATTGCAGCAGTAGAGCTTCATTGACTCTATGGAGTATTCTAGCCCAGTCATTCATTATTTAACCTAGATGAGCTTCCACAGTGATAGGGCCATAACCGTATAATTTATCTTGCACTCCATCTAGCTATGACATTTTGTTTCTTTTTTCCTAAGAAATCTGATCACCTAGTAAAGCAACACAATAACCAAATATAGATTGAAGTTGCCTAATGTGCACTGTGGTCACCAAAATCTTTAGTCCGAAAGTCTTTCAATCATATAATTTTAATAATCGCTAGTGGCTAAGTCGTCCACAACAATAAGATATGACTCCCTAATAGAGAGAGAAGGTGCAATACCAAGTGATCAATGACATTCCTAGTCATGTCATAATGAAGAGCAAAATTAAACTTACAAAACTAAGTCTGCAGAGGTTTTTTTTCAAGTAATAAAATTATTTCTACAATTTACTCACACAATCAATCTCCCTTTAAGCAACAAACCCAGAAGGTTGCTCCATGCTTCCTCAAAGAGACCACCATGAAGCCTCAACGAGATCGATATGAAGGAAGATATTTTTAATGTATTAAACATTGTAGAAATACATTGTAAAGATGACAAAAAAGGAAAGGAAGTATTAGGGGTAAGTGATGCATATGATAGAAAAGAGAAAGTGGATGCAAAGTGAAACACTTTTGAGAATTTTAGAAAAAGAATGAGCTCTTAGGTAGTCACACACTTATAAGTAGGTGTGGAAGGTCCTCGTTAATTGTCTCAAAAACTTGCTAGTGCATCTTCATGTTGTCATAGTCAATTGTGCATCACTAGGGGAGGGCATGTCAGGATTATTGATCCTCAGTAGTAGGTGAGAGAAGGTTTGCAATAGTTGGAAAAAGAAGTGGAGGAGGAATAGGGAAAATTTCTTGTACTCACTTTGATAAAAACTATATAGAGGAGGAGAAGGAAGTTGACTTCAAAACCTATCACCGAAAATAAAGGCATAATATTACTGAAGAGAGTAAGAGTGATATCCCTTCTATCACTGAAAATGCACTTGATATATTGTGGTGATAACATATCTTTGCATGCTTTGATGTATAACAGAACATGCCAAGTATAAGCACAATTCAATGCCAAAATCGCACCATTTCAACTAAAAATTGAATTCCAGTATGGAATAATACTTTAGACATTACAATTCATCTTCTTTTTTTTTCATCTCCTTCCCTCTACCTCTAATTTGTCACTAGCACTATGCATCAACACTATGATATCCAGTATGGCTTGAGATTTCAAACTATACTAGGGATGCTATTGTAAGTCATTAGGTCTTTTGAGACGTGGTCTACTACTAGATTTCACAGCATTTACTCATGCAAATCAATAGTGATTTCTTCATTGTCATAATTTTTGTTTTCCAGATAATTATGTGTCCATAGTCAATTACTCGATGACAAAATTTCACAATGCATGAGGAAATTTCATTCTATTGTACTAATGTATGCCCTATATCAAGGGTTCGCCACATGTATGACATGTCACGTGTTTCATCATACTGTTGCCTAATAATCCATAAATGATATTGATAGAAGTTCATGTCAACAAGTGGATATGATCACACCAACTTAGTCATCACAAGGAGTAAAGATAAGTCTATAAATTAAAGAAAACAATATATCATCTACAAGAGAGACAAGAGCATGGAAGTGCATTGATTTTTCATTTCTACCATAAGATTAAATTTCAAAAGGGACCATGCATCCTATCTGAAGCTCTGCAATTCTAACAACATACTTTTAATTTGTATCTATGTTGATGTTCCAATTGAGGACTTTAACAGGTTCGTGAAACATGGGTTTGAAAAACAAACCTGGACCATGCGTCATACTTTCTTGGCATTTAACTAGTTCGAGGTAATAATCCTACCTATTTCAAGCAAATGATAGGAGTTTGAGATCTCACATGATGAATCGTATAGAGTAGGATTGACTAGCAAAGTTTTAAATTTTCTTTAAAACACAATTTAATGAATCAAATTTATATAATAATTGAAGACCCTTCAACAATTTCTGTTGACAATGTTTTTCACAATCAACTAGACCAAGAATCTTGTCATATAAGTAAGAAGTGAGCATACTGACATTCATTTCCATTCCCTTAGAGATCGAGTTGACAAAAATGGAGGTCGACTTAGAACGTTGTAGTATTTTAACCAAACCATTGAAGCATGAAGCATTAAACAAGCTGAACCACATGCTGGAACTGACTAAGCTAGAGACATCTATTATTTAACCACTATTAACTTTACAAAATTCTATGAATACTTCTTAAGAGTTTAGAAGCTTAGATGACATAACTTCCAACCAAACTTTACTTACGCAAGTTAGTACGATATAAACTAGCAACAAACTCAAAAATGATACAAGTCAGCCAGCATACCTGTGGCCACGAAACACATATTGAGACAGCAAAGCAGAGAAGGCAGGATGCGCTTTTAACTATATATTAAAATACAAAAAGTAATTAAATGAATACAAGATCAGATTTCTAGTTGAAAGCAGAAGGAAGAAATCCTGAATCATTCAATTCAATGGTCTATTTGAAAACTAACCTTGTTGTAGATATCATGTATCTTGTTAACCAATGAAATAGACAAGCTACCAAAGTCACTGGAAGACACTCTAATTATTAATTGCACTATGCAAACACAAACTGCCACCTATCAAAAATAATCTTCAGTCAACAACCTGACTGCTATTAAAAAAATAAAAAGTTTGAATACAAAATAATAAAACGCAGAGATGATGTGAAGTTTGGAAAGCATTATGGACAAACATACACCTACCACAGTTCCCAAAGCCTATCACAGTAAGAGAACAAATCCAGGACTCAATGTGGCCTACAAACTACGGTTGTCAAAATCAATATCAATAGTGGGATAGGATGGTCAAAAGTATAAATATTGTGTTTATCAAATTGATAGGACCAGAATACTAAATGAGATAACAAATTATATCTAATCATAATGAGGTACACTGTCTCACCAAATATATATAATTAATAATATACATTAAAAATAATATCAGAACTAATAAAGTTAATTAGTAATACATGATATATTATTAGAATACAAGCAATGCCATATTTGACATTGCATGAAGACGAACACAAGCCTCACACAGGGAATCCTCATACATAAAAGAAAAAGTACAATTCCTGCTAATCAAAGTTGCTTTTACATAAAATACATACTTTTATACATTCAATCCTACAAAAGATATTTTAAAAATATAGAAATATAATAATCACAATTGATTGTCTACTGAAACAAATAAATTAATAAATCACATGACTAATTACCAAACAATTCAAAATTCAAAAGTAGAATACTATTTCTCAATCTACACCATTCTCCCTATCAGCATTCTCCCCATCAAGAAGAGAATGGCTCCATTGAGTGGGGAGATCAAGACCTCCAACACTCCATATAGGTGCAAAGTGGGAATGACTTTGTAGATATATTAGGCAATTGTTGCTGAATTCTTTGCATAACTTAGGAGGAAGGAATCAAATCTTGTGCTTACTAATCCAAGAATCATCAATGCCCGAAAATCTTTTCTAATAAATTAGGTACCACTAAATGCTCTTGTGAGAATTGAAAGTGTGTGCCCATAATACATTTAATTTGAGTGAATTGTCTCACAAATAAGAGTATATAGGAACCAATAGGCGGGAGCTAATCTATAGAAAAATCAGCAAATAAGAAAAAATCATCAGACAAGGAGCAAGAGGAACAAGCATGAAGTATTTTGAATGAGTTAATAAGAAAGCATTCGAGATGGATACTGAAAAACACAATCTCATATGTTAATTGGCCTAAATTTTATAACCGTCATTGCTCAATGCAATCTCCCTCTTGGCATAAACAAGAATCTACCAAATATAAACAAAAAGCTCTCGACTAACTCAGGCAAATAGGAAATGATAGATAAAGGAATATAATCAACAGAACAATGAGCTTCTAACCATAAAATAAATAAAAATTATATTTATTTTTTAAAGATATTATCTTATAACTTTTATTTGATAAAAATTATTTTATTATACTTCATATTATAAGAGTTAGCTGCCATCTAAATCACATAGAAGAGGATATAGTTTTTTCCCAATCAATAAAACCATCAGAGAGAGAGAGAGAGAGTGAGTGTGTGTGTGAGAGAGAGAGAGAGAGCACTTAATCTAGCAGATGGTTGCTCGCAAAGTAGAACTATTGATCTTGTGACAACCTCGAGCAATGACAAGGTAGAAAAATTAAAGTTACAAGTCAATAAAGAAGAAAAGATCTCTCATCTTCTCATACACATATATTGGGATTCAAGCAAGGGTCAACATAAAATAGCAAAATCCTAACCTATCTCAGCCAAAGTCAATAATCGATTTCATCTATTTTCATTCTTGATTTTGCTTTCAATTTTTTCGATTTAATTTCAAGTGAAATCTAGAAATTTTTAGATAATTTCTTATGGATATTAACTTTTTTAGAAAAAAAAACTTCTCCAACCATCTTTTTGAGAAAATCAATTTCATAAAAAAGATGTCTTTGCTAACACCAATCCAACTAGAGTTTCTGCAAAAGGTCATACGCAGACCCGAGCACCCCACACGACAGCCCCACAACCATCGTAGGGATGTAAATCAAGAAACCGAGCACGCCACTATGTAAGAGGATATTTTTTGCCAACTTCACTAGGAATAGACCCTTGCCCATTTTGCAAATCTACCACGTAGTGACCAACTCAGCTATGCCCTGGGGGCCCAATCCAACTAGAGTGAAGAATCCCAATATCATCTAATCTTCACAACTATGCTATAAATTTCAAATAGTATTCCTCAAGATATTAGCCTTAATGTAAATGGGGAAACACTTAATGAGAAAGCAAAGAAATTTCCACCAGGGAATTGTGGAAGTAATACTAATCAAAGCACAGCTTACAACTTAAGTAAAGAGTAACTGGATAAAGGAAATCATATAAGTCTATGACTATTTGCAAAATTGGAAAATAATAATAATAATCTTTTATCTTGTGATAGGTTCCCAATATGGAATGGCATTGGCAGTGAATAAAATATGTATTCTCAAGGAATGGGATAGACAAAAAAACAAATGGAATTAATTGACAAGGAATAATCTACACACTAAAATACCTTTATAAGTACTATTTCATCTAGCCTACAAAAAAAAAGGCTTGACAGAACTACTCGTCGTCCATATCCATGCAGCTTGCTCAACCCACACAACACATAAAACCCACAGGATCCACTAATTTTGTCCAGTCTGTGGCAAGTTAGACCCACTCAATTTTCCAAATTCAACCAGTCCACTCAATGTATGCAATCCGTGGAGATTGAAATAAGTAGAAATAATTTTTCTTTGGATGAAATAGACTAGGAATAGGTATTTCTTGGAGTGGAGTAAGGAATAGCTGAGAAAGATAATTAAAGAATTATTTTGTTAATCAAACATAAGAATACTTATTCGATTGGAAGAATAAAATTGAAATCCCTGCTGATCAAACACACCACTAATAGGCAAACTTCAGGAAGTGTAAAAGAGATCATTAGGAAGCTGAAACACTGATGAACATTATATATAAATACACTATAAACTTTTATTATATTCATGTACAGTCAAAGCAAACAGCCTTTTGAACACAGACTCAACAAAAGTACATATGAATACCCATGCTTGATCTTATGGAAATGTTGAAGAGATGATGTAGATATGGGAGATCATAAACATTAAACTGTAGAGGAAAATTAGTATGGATTAGCAATACACATACTATAGTTTATAAGACACCGCTACAAATACCAATGAGTTGAATAACCAAACAATCAGCATTCATCAATATCTCTTAAAAGTAATTCAATTTTCCTCAGAGATTTCTGAACCAGCAGCAATAGAATTAGTGATACATAAATGAACATAACTAACAAACAAGCAATCATGAGGACTTATATGCAAGTCAATGATAAAATTAGTGGTACTTACTTTTGCACGGGAAATATCCAGTTTAGCATACCCCATGGAAGAGTAAAACTTGATTAATCTCTCGAGTAAAGGACTATCAAACCAAGAAGTAAGAATCTCTTGAACAAACACTACATTGCTATGTCTTGGCGCCCCATTCACCACTGAAGAAGTCTGCTCAAAAGGTACTTCACATTGTGATAACTTTTCCTGAAAGAACAATTCATGTGCCATGATCTCTAAAACATTGCCTTGGCATTGGTACCTATTAAAATCATAGCTTCTTTAGGGGCAGATTAATATATAAATGAAACAACTATATAAGTTCAATAATATACAAAATGAAAATAAATTAAAATTATGACATATAAAAGCACCTCAATGGTGAAAGCTCAGCCTCTGAGTTATTATCTTTAAATGGTTGACCGTTGTCACCATGTACTGGTACTGCAGAGATAAATGATTCTAATTGTTTCCAGAACTTCTTAGAGTGCCTAATCTTATCCAATATACTTGCAAATTGGGTACCCCCTTTCCACAGAGCCTTCAAGAAGTTAAGGATACTCAATAGTAGATGAGGGGCTCTGAACATATATGAACCAGTGTTATAATGTAACCCATTACACATAAATTATACATGGCATCAGAAATAAGATATGACACGATAAAATAAACTGAGAGGATTACAACTAAACTCAGGCAATTAATCATCCAATCACATTTAGTACGTCAACAATGATTAATGTACCAAGAGAACAAGTAGAGATGGAGGCACTGTAGGCTACCTATCAAATAGAGTATCTGAATCTTCTATGTATTTTGTTATTGCTGCAATTGGACTAGGATTCTCCCCACTTGGCGTTTCTAAAGCACGAATGACAGCAGTCTGGTTTGCTGAATTATAGAAAGCATCCGATGATACATCCATTTTATCCTTGGACAACATAAGGGAAACAAGGAGAGCAGGCTGGAATGAAATAAACCAAGTGTAAATATAGGTACTAGTTAGAAAATACAGTGCTATAGAATATTTGAGTATTGGAGAAGTCTCAAGAACATGAAACCAAATAAATTTGAATATATTTATGTAAGGAAAAAATATGTACCACATGTGTAAGTTAAATACAAGATATCTAAATTCTAAATTCTAAATGTATTTTTAATTATAAAAATTCCTAAGGATATGGGGATAATTTAAAGAGGCTTAATTAATTCAATATCTCAAAATATAAAACATCATTAATAATCAAATATAATATGCATTTATATTTATATTTAAAAAATACC
>JBBPFP010000068.1:2160895-2175003 GCA_037974795.1 Kaempferia galanga
CCTACATGCAGACTCTTCTCTCTTCTATATGCAATGTAATGCTATTTTGAAAAGAACAGTACTGCGCAGACAACACTGTTTTGTAAAGCTACACCGCAAAGTTGTTTTTTTTATCGTAGAGTTGTTCTTCCGACTTGGCCTCTCCACCTTCCTCTTGTTCCTGTCCCTGTCAGCGGTATCGTTGTGTCGCCTTCGATCCTTTCTTTACCGCTCTTATAATACCAATTTATAGTAGCCGCCGAAGTAAATTCCTCCTTCGTCCACCGCTATACCAGACGTACCTTCTCTCGACAATAAGTTACTTCCATAGCTTTTCTCCGTTCTCAATCGTAAATCATTTTCACTCCACTCATGTGTGTGTGTATATATATATTGCCAATCTAGTATAGCATTCATGGTTCATATTAATATTTATTACTCATTGTAGCAAAATTTATGACTCATTGATCAATCATCAGTAAAAAGAGAATGATCTCTGACATTAAATCATATTGATCCATAATTGTATTATACTGACCAACGTCAGTTACATAGCTCATTAGTATTTTAACTAGGAATAAATACAAGTTAACACTAGATTTTTACATCAATTGTGGCTGCTATAGTAGATTTTTTCAAAAAAAAAAGTAAAAAAAAAACACTAGATTTAAGAAACCATCTAAAGAAGGTTATACCGACTAGTCTATTAACATCAACGCCAATGATTGGATTGATATCCCTCGCCGAGTCCAAACATTGTTAGCGAGAAAATATTAGATAAAAAAGTTAAAGCTTAAAATCCCAGTTTGTCAGTATAAACAAACAGATCTTGTGCGCCTCACACATTATGGAAGAAGAGATACTTCTCCAACCACCAGATTCTCCTGTACTCTAGCTCGAAAAGCAAGTGGCGAATTGCCAATAAGGTGTAGCTTCCTGCATCATCCACTCGCTTGCTCTGCGATAACAGTTTCTATGGTATGTTCAGAAGCTGATGCGGTATTTGGCACTTGTTCATCTTTCGGAATTATCAGGCCATATCCGCCCTCTTTTCTCTTGTACAAGATGTTTATTTCACCTGAACAAGAGCAATCAGATGCTGTCTTGCAGCAGGAAAAAGTTAAGTCACTCATACAAAACTAGTAGAAAAGTACCAGTTTCCTCGTTCCTGAAAGCATAAAAACTGTGATCCAGATTCTCGAGCTGCTCCTTTGCTTCCTCCACCGACAGCGGCGGCATGTCAAAATACTTTGTGCGCACAATCTGAAAATGGAGCAAAAGAGTGACTGTCAAGAAATGGATGCAACAGGCAGAATGTTTTCTGCAATTCATAAATGATGAGATAGTGCAGAATTAGAAGCTATTGTTAGTTTAGCTCCTAATCCACTCATGATTTGACATTATAATAGTTTTTACCTTCAGATATTATCTAAAGAATAGGTAAACGACCAAAAGACAACACTTATCTTCATTACTTCTCAAACTGCAAAAAAATAGATTTTCTGTGCCAAAAATTTATCCAGAAATACATCAGATGATTAGAACAATCTTTGAACATATGGGCTCCCTGTTTTATTCTAGACTTTTACAGCTCACCAAAACCATTTTTGTGATCGTGCCTTTTATTTTTAAGTGGGCAAATTAGAAATGGATCGAAGAGCTATTGTACAAATATCCACATTCCAAGTAAAAGCATTTACCCAGCAATTAAAGCAGGCCTCATGATACAGAAATCGAGGAGTTATTTTCATAAGTTCTGATATCCTGTATGAGTCTGAGACTTCTACTAGAAGAGAATACAGCTAAAAAAATGAATTCTTTGGAGGAACTATCATCATAGCCCACTCAAATAGTTCACATTTTACTGATTGCACCACAAAGAATTTGGTAAGCCATGAAGCCAAAAAAGTTAGGTATGAGTACAGTTATTTCTCAGCAGAAGCTGAAGAGTTGTTAGCTAAAAGATGGAGAGGCAAGGAAAGGGAGGAAATGTTTGCTAAGATATGCAAAATGGGCTGGAAGAAACATCATTGTTTCACCATTGAGCGTGAACTTTTTGCCCATCTGATTTTTGGAGCTCTGGTGGCAGTCAACAACTACCAAGAAACACCAAGGAATGTTTGTAGACTTGGTCAGGAGGAATTCAAGGAATGATTTTGTGATAATTTAGGTGGTTCCAAATAAAGGATTATACTAGCACGTAGCAACCAGGCCTAATAATAGACGGCAACTGATATATAAGTGAAGACAACTTTGGACCTTCATCAGCATAAAGAGATGGACCCTTCTCATATGATTAAAACAAGGCTAATGTCATGCAAATTCAAGAAAAGGTATCAGCTTGTTTAGATGTTTTGATATGATTTGATTCAGGAAAACTCATTCTGTCAATTTATACAAAACTAAAGCACCACATGAAAGGAAAATGGAGTGTATGATCAGCAGAACAGATTCCTTAAGTTATTTGGTAAGTAAGGAATCTAACAATGAGCACACGCAAGCAAACTAACATAAAAATCTCATTGCCAAAGGTGACCAAAAAGGATTAAGGTGGACATTAGCTCAGCAAACTAGATATTATATCATTATAGTGTGTACAGTAAGAACTGAGACAACCAAAACCCAAAGTATATCTAAAACCTAATGATCACAGCTAGAGTAAGCAATATGGAAACACTCATATTCAGCAACCATAAGAAAAACACCATGAATTATAAGGGACTCAAGCACTTCTCACCGATTGAAAGCGCACTACTATTGTAATCAAATTATACTCAGCTGTTATATTGTAGTTACTGAATGAATGTAATCACTCTCCTAACACTGAATGATAAAATTATCAACAGAAATATTAGAAAATTTGCATAATTTCCTACAGAACTAGACTTGCTAAAAACAAGAATAACATAAATATACAACTACCTTTTCAGAGGAATGCAAACTCCATTCTGATATGAGAAAGGCATTAGTAAAATACTAAAGGACGGCAAAAATGTAACCTTGCCCAGTTGTTCTACGTCTTCTTCTGCAGGTGAAGACTCCACTATGTCTCGTTCCTCCTCGTCAGAGCTTTCCACTATGTCCAACTCTGTATCCCGAACCTTTAGGCGATTGAACCCCTTCATGTGGCGGCCATGGTCAGTATCTTTCTCCTTGATCTTCCTCAGTTTCCTCTGCAGAACAGAGGAGACCAAATCGATGCTCCCGTACGTTGTCTCTGCTTCCTCCTCCGCCCGAATCACCCCATGCTTCTTGCTGAACAAAGTAACCTAAACCAAAAGGGGAAAAACTAAACCTTTTGAACATACCATCCAATTCAAGGATACAAAAAACAAGTGATGACATGGGGTAATTTGAAGCGCATACCTCACATCGGCAAAGCCTGGGGCCTCGTCCGAACTCCCCACCGCGAACGGAGAGCCGGACGTCGACCTCCCGGACGAGGTAGCTGTGCTTCTGCACAGCCTTCCCTACCTTATCCTCTACGTGCTTCTTCAGTGCATCTGTCAACTGGCGAAGAGCAATCAAATATCACTACAACCATGCCCTACGAAATCCAGCAGCGGAAAGAACCTATAAAGAGGGGGAAGACGCACGGCGATGTTTTTCCCTTGGATAATGAGGCGGACGGAGGAAAGGGGGCCATCCCAGGACATCCGGACGGAGAAGGAGCGGGTGTTGGCAGGGCGGAAGGAGGAAAGGCGGAGGTCGAACGCGGCGCCGAGGAACTGACGGCGAGGCATCGTCGGGACGGAGGTGGAGTAGAAAGGGTGGGAAAGGGAGCGAGGAGGGAGGAAGGCGGTGGTGCGGGCGGAGGGCCAGGCCACGGTCGCCATTGCTCAATCTAGATTCTTGAATCTCGAGGGAGGCACCGCAAGGGGATGTGGTTAATCCATTTGTGGATAATGGAGCTTTCGGAAGAAACGGGTCGGATCGCTCCAATATATAGAAGTGCAGGTGCTAATTCAAATATTGAACAGATTCTTTAGCTTTGGGAATAACGGATCGGATCTAGTGGAAGTGCATGCCCACGGCTCTACCTACCTCAATCCGTAATCCGATTACCCGCCGGAAGAAGAAAAAATATCCCAACCATTTTCATTTCCATTTCCATTTCCATTTCCCCGCCTCATCTCCGCCCCATCCCAATCCCGATGGCTGCTTCTCTCCTCCCTGGGTTCCACCGGCCGCCGGCCAACTCCATCTTCTCTTTCCCACGACAACCACGCAAGAACCCTGGCAGTGCCCCCTCACCGAGAAATCCCTTCTCTGCTTCCGTCTCCCCTTCCACTTCCTCATCCTGGGAGCGGGAGGAACAGCGTTGGCTACGCGAGGAGCAGAGGTGGCTACGAGAGGAGCAGAGATGGCTTCGGGAGGAGTCTAGGTGGGTGTCCGAGCGCGATTCCCTCCTTCGAGAGATCGCGAGCCTCCGCCACCGGATCGAGGCGCTGGAGCGAGACCAGTCGAGTCTCGATGCCGTGATCGTGGCGGCCGCGGCAAACAAGGAGCTCCCGGTAGGGAACCTTCCTCGGTCGGCGCTGGTGGAGGAGACCGAGGTCCAGGAATTGATCGTCGAAGAAGTTAGGGTCTCGGAGTCCGCTGTGGAGAAGAGAGAGATGGTGGTAGAGGAGAAGAAGAAGAAATCGCTTGGACGGCAGGCGCTTAGGAGAGGCTCAGAGGGAAACGATGTTCGATTGATGCAGGTCCTCACCTCTCTCTCTCTCTCTTTCCTTTCATTTTTCGTGTGGGGCTGTTCAATTATTCAAGTTTGATTAGTTGACAAGCATTTGTTGATAGCTCAACTTCTTTCTCATATGGTTTTCATGAGATATTTCTTGTTTTATGCGATGAGATCATGGATTCATGGTTTATTATATTTCGAATCTGAGTAGAGCACAGTCCTCCTAACCGCTTGCAGGTCTTATCCTACCCAATCTTCTAGTTGCGCTTTATTTAGATCTTAAATCTAATCCGACATCACTACATCAAAAATTAGATTCTTGTGTAAACACCACTCAAGTTCTTGCAATTGTCCTGACTGACTTCCACGATCACCCTTGTGAATTCTGCCATTACTTTTCTTATTTTCATGAAAACTATTGGGTATTTTGTGACTTTTTAATGTGTGGAGGTTATCGATCGTTGTTACGTATTTGGTTTCACCTTGCCTGTGGTTGCACCTCATGGTAAGTCTGATAATTTCCTGTTTAATGAAAGCGCTCAAATTAAGTTCTTATGAAGGATTTGGCCCAGCTTTATGTTTACTATTTTTCCAATATTCTATCCAAGTAAGTTTTTGGATGGATACCTAGATGTGCCACCTTTTCCCTTCAATATGTGCAGTCATCTTTAAAAAGTACTGTTACTAGTAAAATGGATAGTCCATCGTTTCAAGTGTTAAGTAGTAGTATTGGTCAAAACTACTAAAATATATCATTTCTATTGTTGAATATACCATTGCTATATCAACATGGGTAAATATCACTATGTCCCTTGACTTTCTTGCATACATATCTTAGAGAGGATGGAAAACCAGATGAATGAAAGATCTCTCATCCACCATTTTGGTTCCAAATTCAAATCGACTGGAAATCAAATTACTCTCCCTCACCAAAATAGCTTCCCCTGACTCGTGGAACAATGCATACCAGTTGAGTTAGTCAAATTGAATGTGCCAACCTATTTAGGCTTGTTAGGTGGTGCGGAGCTGTGCATCAAACAAGTTAGTTGAGTAGGAGGTGACTCAGTTCATGCTCATTTAAGTGCGGAAAATGGATGATTCCTTTTACTTATCTATCCAAAAAGGAAACAAATGGAAGATAAATTAGATAATATTCATCTACCTGTTTACCATTCAGCTATGCACACTCATCTTTATATCTTTCCACCCCTTGTGAGTAAACAGACCCTTTGTGTCTACTACAACAGATCTTTGTGTTTAGTCAACTACTACACAAGATCGGATCAAGCTTCTTATGGAGATCCAATTCGTTTATTTATTCAACTTCTATTCTTTAACTAAGGCCAGACATGAAATTCATCATGTCTTGCATAGTTATTATGTTGTTCTTGGTATCCTTGCCTTAGTATTTTGTCTATCCATATAAGATCATGTTTGGAAGGAATGAACTCACAGACCAGTTTATCAAGCATCCTTTCATATACAGCAATATTAGTGCTTGCCTCATGTTATTCCTGTGCATGTGAAATGCGTAGCTCCATGCCTTTCAGCATACAAAGTTAGCAAATTTGCTACCATAGCAAACAATTAAATATTGCAAGATAATTTACTTGGATAACCATGATTGAGCAGGAAGCATTGCAAAGATTGGGTTTTTATTCAGGCGAAGAAGATATGGAATATTCATCCTTCTCAAGTGGAACAGAACGTGCTGTGAGAACTTGGCAGGTAACCGTCTGTAGTAGTAAAAAAACATATGTTGAGTTTAAAAAAACTATTGATATCTGTCAAATTTTATATGCACAGAAATTTCTGATAAACTACTTAACATTTCAGAGAATGTTTCTTTTATATCTAGGTAATGTTTTGATGCAGGCCACTGTAGGAGCACCTGAAGATGGAATTATGACAGCAGATCTTCTGGAATGGTTATTCATGGAGAAGAGTACAAGAGATGCTGCTTCCAAGTTCAATGCAGTATGTATTTTTAGTTCTATATAGTATATTATATGATACAAGTAGTGTCTAGTGAATAGACTTTGATTTGTCTCGTGCAATTTTGTGAGGGCAATTATTCATTCCCATCATGACTTAGATTTTCAATTTAATCTTTAAATGTTGATTTAATTGAAGTTATGACTATTGAGA
Organism: Kaempferia galanga; assembly: GCA_037974795.1. Lineage (NCBI taxonomy): Eukaryota > Viridiplantae > Streptophyta > Magnoliopsida > Zingiberales > Zingiberaceae > Kaempferia > Kaempferia galanga. The sequence goes on from JBBPFP010000068.1 coordinate 2,167,704, forward strand.
TCGTACTTCTGAAGGATGGTGCAAATGGAGCAGTAGTGGCTTCTATAGCAGAAACCACAGAGATTCTGCAGAAAGCAGTTACAGAAGATGGTGATGCACAACTTAAAGTTTCTGAGCGAAGAGTGTTTCTTCTTGGGGAGAACAGATGGGAAGAACCATCAAGGCTTATTGGTAGGGGTAAACCATTTAACAATACCAAATTTGTAAGCCATACAAAGTGCCTCTCTTGTCGTGGGGAAGGCAGAGTGATGTGCACAGGTATCCCAAACAATTTATACTTATTTCCATGATAGTGTTGTGTCAAAGCTTTTGGGAGTGCATATGTTACAAACTATACTACTTTTTTACCATTGCTATAGCAGTTAAAAATACTTGTGACTTTAAAGTTGAAAAATGTTTCTGTTATTCATCAGAAATTAGACTTCAATATAGTGTGTAAAACCTAATGCCTCACTGTTGGAGCTTGAAAGATTTTAGGAGATCAAGATCTAATTTGGGAATTATGTTATTAAATAATACTAAGAATTAAGAAGATTCCCAGATTCCCCATGGATCTTTCCTCTAGGAAAGATTTGTTATATAGTAAGATCTTGGAAAATGGTGATTGATAGGAGAATAAGAGGTGAAATAAAAATCTATAAAATTCTAGTTGGTTCTAGGCTTAAAAGAATGGCCGCAGACCTAGTTAATCAGGATAAATTTTCAAGGATTGATAAAAAGAACAACTTTGGAGGATTAACAGGTGGTGACAACTTTGGCTTAATGAATATTAAAGGTTCATTTTGAAACCAAATGCAAGAATGGTCATTCCATACGATATGCCTACTTTTCAAGAAATTCATTAAATCTTTGGAATGTGATGCTTTTTATCATTCCTTGAAAACTGTCTAGTGTCTAGGATTCATCTGTCATGTGAAAATATCTCATATCCATAATCCCCATTACATCAACTCCCAAAGTCATATTTTATTGTTTTAATATCTTGCATCAGATTTTGTTATAGTGAAGTTATAACTTGGTATGCTTCTGTTTCTCGCTTCTGGCAGAATGTGAGGGATCTGGGGAACCAAATATAGAGCCACAGGTGCGTTCATGATGTTTTGATTACCTCATTTGTTTGCATTAACTTATTTAGTTATCCATTTATTTTTCTTGTGGCTACATCCAGTTTCTAGAGTGGGTTGGTGAGGATGCAAAATGCCCATATTGCGAAGGTCTAGGCTACACCACTTGTGATGTTTGTAGAGGTGGGAACAACTGAAACTTTGCTTGTGATTTGATCTCTCTTCCTATCAAATAGATGGAAGCTACCACATCGATACGTGAATGTTTTGTGTTTCATATACATGTGTCCGGAATCCAGCAAAAGCTGTAAGAATTCTACAGTCAGAAATATAGATTTTTTTTTTTTTTGGAAAAATGTCTATTTTGTAATTATTTATATTTTGAGATCTCGTTAGTTTCCTGGAAATATATTCAAATGAGCATTTCTAAATTAGAACCTCGAATACACTTATTTTAAATTTGAATATATTGATTTGCTCAGAGTTTTTTTTATAGGACAGTGGTTAGTATTTGATTCCCATCCTCAATTTGTTATTTGCTAGTGGAATATTGAATTTCGTAGCATTTGTAAGTTGTAGCCTATGAATAACCAATTCTCTAATTTAATTAAAATTATTATATATCAAATATTATTTTATTATTTTTTGTTATCAACTTAATTAAATAAATTTAATGAAAATCATTTTAACTTAGTTTTTTTTTTAAATTATTCTTTTAAAACGATATTAATGTAATTTAAATATTTTGATAAAAATGTCTATAATTTTGCATAATGATAACTAATACAATAATACTGAAATAAGAAAAATATAAGAGGATATTATTTAAATATCTTTATCAAAAAGTGTCAGTTTGACCCCAAAAAACAAAAACAATAATAAAGGGTGTATTTTAATTTTTTTTTCTATGATTATCACGATAGTAAACCTGACATATCAAATCAACTAATAATTATTATAACAAAGTGGTGATATAATTAAACATTTCTTACGGTTGATTATTATAAATTAAGCACGGTATATTAGTAAAAATCACATACTATAAAAATCTCTAATTAATTGAAAGACACGTATCTACGAAAACCTAATTGCTTATTGGTTGCATTGTCCTGCCGCAGCGACGCATCCTCCCCTCGATCCCGTCCAGAAGAAAGCTCCTGTGAAGCTTGTAAGTCTTCTCCTCGAGTTTTCGTCTCGCTCGCACGATTCTTCCAACTGCGTTTTAAGTAAAAGTGAATCGCGATATGGAAAGTTTATTACTGTTCCGTCTTCTGTCTCACCTCCTCTTTTGACGATCTGTGGTGTGCTTCGATCCATTCGGCAGGAAGGATGAGGAGATCGCTAGGGAAGCTCATTGCTGGTTCCCTTTCCATCGCCGGGAGATGGCAGGATCAGCAACTGCGGCGGCTCAACATCCACGAGTACCAGGTTCCTTGATTAATTATTCTCGTGTTATTCCCTTATTTCTTTCAACTGATTTGTCTTGTTTGTTTTTATTTTGCTTCGGATCTGAAAAAATGGAGGAAAAAAACCCTGATCCTTTGTATTACGTGTGTGATAATCAAGATTGTTTCTTTTTCTTTTTTTGTAAAAAAAAATATATTTTTTAATAAGTATTGGTTTGTTAATAGGATATATTAGGTTGCACCGGCCATTTATATAATTTCATCCTTTTGCTAGCGTTATTTTAATCTCTACACGATTGATCAAATGCTGCGACGAATTTAAATCTGTAGACCACAGAAAAAACCTTTTGCTGACAGGGTGCAGAATTGATGAGCAAGTACGGGATAAATGTGCCAAAGGGAGTGGCTGTTGCATCTATCGAAGAGGTGAAGGAGGCTGTCAAATCTGTTTTTCCAAACGAGAAAGAGGTGTGCTCATAAATAAGACAAAGCAGACTAACTTTTACATGATCACTATAAACTTTTTTTGAAAATAGTATTTTCAGTTGATCTTGCATTATTTTTTTCTCCGTCTCCTTTATACCCACACACATTTATTTTCAGTTAATCAACCATTCACTTTTGGCGCTCTTACTTCTTATCTGCCAATAAAATAATCCTAAGATACATCTGGTACCTACTATGTGTTGGTTCCTGTGAGGTTAATATGAAATAGAAAACATGAAACAAAAATAGATAGAATTGAAAAATAGCTTGTCACTGAAATATTTGTTTCTGGACATCTTGTTCATTTTCAATCAACTGGTCAGGATGTCAGTCTACTATGTTCATGTAGTTAGTCGACTAGTGAGAGTGATCAGTTGATTGGTATCCACTATGTGTTGGATTCTGTGAGTTTAGTATGAAATAAAAAACATGAAACAAATACAGATAATTTAAAACAGTGATGTCACAGAAATATCTGTTTCAGGATAATCTGTTCATTGTCAGTCGACTATTTTTAGTCAACTAGTGAGAGCAACAAAAAAATATTAACCAGTAGTTTACTTCTTGTTGTCTAAATCTGGAAGTAGGGAGTAAATGGTGTGACCAAGATATTAAAAGACAGTTTTAGGTGGTAGGCGATCATTCCACTATTAGTGCCTAGGCAGGGGCCTAGGTAGTCATCATTAAAATATTATTAAAAATGTTGTATACTCAAATTTGCCATTGTAAATTCTTAATCATGTTCCACATTGTAAGAACATGTATATTAACAAAATACATCATATTTCACATTGTACCTAATAAGAGAATAGTGGTAAAAAGAGAAGTAAAATAGCCACCAATTTGAGAAAAAAAAATTAGGGATGAGAATAAATTCTGTAAAATGTGAGAAATATACGAGGAGAAAAAAAAGAGAAGAGGAAGAATAAATCTAGAGAAGAGATCCTGCCCAGAAAATTAATGTGAAGAGGGAGTCTTGTTATCCCTGAAAACTCTTACTGTAGCTACGAATAGTTAATGTTAGTTTCTCTTGACAAATGAATCTATCACTTAAGAAGAACACTTTTTTTATCCTAAACCTGATTGGACTTCCCAAACTAGTCCACCTTGGTTACCTTGGTGATCCAGCTAGAATGACTTTTAAATAGTCCGCTTATTAGGAGCTCCCTACCACCTAGGCAAAGCCCCTGGTCCATTTTGACTAGGAGCCACCTAGGACGCTCTTTCAAACATTGGGTGTGACAATGACATTATCTGATACTTTATGCTATAATTTCTAAACAAATTCACTTATCGGTAGCAGGCACTCATGCAACAAATCAAATGCCCATGAATGAAGTTATTATGGGATGGTACTTTAGCTGGAACTTTTTTGATATCATATATATGGTGAAAGAGATTTTGCTAGAGTAAGATATTGTTGGTGCAGATTCAATGATTTTGTTTTATTGGTAAATCATTTGCATTCCCAATTTTCTCATTTTGCAATTGGAGACAGAATTACAGACTGACTTGAAGAATGCAATACTTAAAATTGAACTCCTGCGGCCTTTCCATAGGTTGTTGTCAAAAGTCAAATTCTTGCTGGCGGGAGAGGTTTGGGGACCTTTAAAAGTGGACTAAAGGGTGGAGTACATATTGTTAAAACTGAAGAGGTTCCAGACATAGCTGGTAACTGACATATTTTTTTGCTCCTTTTGCTTAAAGATTATGCCCATTTAGTTAACATGTTTATTTTGCATTGATACTCTAGAAAGAGCAGAATCAAGCTAGATTGATGTTAGCTTACGTCATTCTTATTTGATTTTGTATAACAATACAGGAACAGGAGTCTGATTACTAAGTGGTACTATGGATATAATGAGTGGGTGTGATGTTTATAAAGCCTTAAACATTTTCTCATAATGTCTTACTGATGTGGTGGTGGCTTGATTAATTAGTTAACAATCAATTTCAAAAACCTGTGTAGCATTTTTGCTTTATTGGTTTAAAATTTAAGCAGCATCTGTCTAAAATCGGAATGCTTATATAATCAACTTCCTCCTTTGTATCTTACCTCTCTTCCCCTTTATCTCATCTAGTCATGCATCATTTATGTGCATTTATAAAGTATTTTTAGTAGGTATATGAATAGTATTTTCTGGTTTGAATTGATTAGGTGTAAAATAATTTGCTCTGTTCCTGATATTTGGCTTTTTTCAACAATAGCTCAATGATACACCATTTAAAGTTCACAAGCTTTCTTACTTTATTTACTGTCAACTACTAGTTTGACTATTTAAATGTAGTATTTCTGGGACTGTTTCAAAAATTCTCTAATAAGTTTGGGTGGGTGTTGGACTTGGAGGACTTATTTGTCTTTTCATATTTCTGAAATTTTTTGATACTTTTTAAAATGTAACTCTGAAGAATCAGATTGATGGATACTTTTTGTTAAGTAGGTATTCAAATATTTGGATAAGATATTTGCATGTTATTTATAACTAAATATTGCATGCAGAAAAAATGATCGGCCAGATCCTTGTTACCAAGCAAACTGGTTCTCAAGGAAAGATTGTGAGCAAGGTTAGAAGTTCATTTACTGCATTTAAATCTAAGCGATGTGTTGAAAACAAATTGTTTGAATTACTTGATGATCATTCTCAACTTTCATAATCATCTTGTCTTGTTTGTTGCATTGTCAAGTACTTTTTAGTTTAGACAACTGAAACATATTTGCAATCATGTTTAATCTAAAAATATACTGCCTTTCCAAATAAATTTCACATATAATGAAACTACTTGAATAGCAAGGGGAAAAAAATTCAAAGAGAAGATGACACACCTAATTTAGCCACAAAGGGAAAATTGTTGTGTAATCTCTTTGCATGCCATGATGGCCGAACTATCATCAACTGTAACTTAGGCATTTCAGCTCAAATAGTTCAACTCATATTGAGTTACTTGGCCACCCCTCATTTGCTCGTTTCCATCATGATAATTTCTATCAAAGCTTGTTCTTTATAATGTGGGAATTGCCATTGTGTCTTAGTATATAGACCCACTATTGAGTCACCCTCCCACTAGATTTGAGCTTGAAGAAGGGTGTCAAACTTCAAGTGGGATTAAATGTATTCTGGCTGAGTTTTATGTGGAAATAGTATTGTTCTTGATAATTTTCAGTTCTCCTTTTGATGCGTTTCATCCAAAAATTTAAGTTGGTGATCATAAGGTTCTTTACTAGAAGTCGTTCAGCATTTTTCTGCTAGTGTTGTCAGCTATCACAGAGATTTCCAGTGTAATATATTTACCTCTTTTGCAGGTTTACCTCTGTGAGAAGCTATCCCTTGTAAATGAGATGTACTTTGCTATCACCCTTGACCGAAGTACTGCTGGTCCAGTATGTTTTCAGTGTTGAAACTTTGATTATTTAATTCAATTTAAATCTATATATATGATTAATAATATATCTGTTTTTAGTAGGTTACAGATTTTGTGAAATCATACTATTCATTTTTAATTAATAAGAGTTGTGAACTGATTTTTATTCAATATAACAGCAAGAAATCACATCAGTGGTTACTAAATTTTGTATTAGATTTTTTTCTATGATAGTTTCTCGTTCTTTGGGTAGAATGATATGATGTTTTCTCCTTTCAGAACATTTAGGGGTATTTGTATGGAGTCATGAGATCATAATTGGTTCTAGTTGAATCTAGATTTAGATGGTGTATAAGTTGAATAGATACATGTTGGACTTCCAACCCAAATATCTGCATTAAATAAAAAAGCTAAATCCATACTTATTAGCATTAAGAAAGTTTGGGTTCAATTATAATAGGCTGTTAAATTTTAGGTGATCAATAATAAGAAAAGAAATTGGTAGTGAGGAGAAGATGAGGAAGGCCTGTGTGGTTTTCCTTTTTTTGCTATCGCATCATTTTCTTCCATTTGTTAGTAATTTTAAAGATTTGTTACAGATAGGCCTATTGGCCACACTGTGACCAAAAAACAAAAAGACTGTATTTCTAGGGATATATGAATAATTTGACTGGCCTTATAATGTGGGTTTGCCTATCGTACATATGGTTACTTTGTTAGCAACCCAGAAACACCTTGCTTGTTTAGGGATAACCCCCCTTTGACCAAAAACAAAAAGATTGTATTTCTAGGGGTATATGAATAATTCGACTGCCCTTATAGTGTGGGTTTGCCTACCTTACAGATGGTTACTTTGCTAGCAACCCAGAAACACCTTGCTTGTTGAGGGATAACCATATGTGAAGATACATAGATGATTGTGGAGACCAAATTTGAATTTTACCAAGTCTTTTTGGTGGGCAAGAATGATGCAGTACAAGATGT
>JBBPFP010000068.1:2203979-2222680 GCA_037974795.1 Kaempferia galanga
CTACAACCTCTAATTATTAATTTAACCAATTGATATATTATACTATCACAGTGTCCTCTACACTATGACCTACTACCCTAAAACATTATTATACTTATTCATCTGGCACTGATATGAAGTAATATAATAACCATAAACTTTATCTTTTATTAATAAAATATGATATAGGTCTCTAGTCAATCATCTCATATTTGGCTCGTAAGGCTAATGCTAACAAGAACGGTTGGTCTTATTTTAGTAATGTATCAATATTCGTGCAAAGAGAAAAAGCAACACTATATAAGGGGCTTCCATCTATAAGCCCAGGTACGCTACGTTACATAATGCAACTCAACGCTCTAAAAAAATCTTTGTGCATTGCTCTCCATTTTCTCTCCACCATTCAGTTAACTTAAGTGTCAGAGTATTTGCACCAAGACCCCTCTCTGGCCTGTTACTGACGCTTTTCTCTCCTTGTTCTTCTATTTGCACACGCAGGTTTGATCACAACACAGGGTCCTCCCGCTCAAAGTCTTCTTGTGGTCAACCTTGACGCCACCTACCTAGTGCTCTATCTTCTCCAATTTCAAACAGGATTACTTTGAATTCGGATACTAAAGATTTAACATAATGTTCATGAGTAGTTTGAGCACCATAGGTAACTACAAACTTACTTAAAACGCTTACATCTTGGGTTTTTTATATCCTTGCTCCTGTGTCGACGTTGTTCTTTCATGGGTTGAGGTAAAAATCAATGCATTTATCTGGATATTCTTTTGTCTCCTGCAGCGAGATTCTCGGTCTCCAATCATAAATTTAACTTCTTGGAAATTTATTTGTAAACCATGTCTCTTTGCAATTTATTTAGTGTTAAATAATATTGGAATGTTATAGGTGCATTAAATGTGCACTAGCCATTGCAATTAAATGTGCACTAGCCGTTGCAATTAATTTTGTATAAATAGGCCATAAGTATAGCTTGTAGTAGTAGAAAGGTTTATTATTCAATAAACTCCAAATTTAAAAATCCATCGAGTTTATTATTTAGAATATGACTGAACATAAATGGTGGTGGCCCCTTCTGACAATGTCGCCATTTCCATGGAGATTCATTGTTTCGAAATCATGTACTCGGAAAGAAAAGGCTGGAAGACCGGTTATGGTCATTTTCTTGAAGGAGCATTTTAAAGGTAGGGAGTTTTATTTGTCTTAGTTGTGTTTCGTTGGAAGCTTCTAGGGGCTTGATCCGATGCATATATGCATTGTGTCATAGTAGATGAGTTGATGGAAAAATCTTCACATTGTAATTGCCTTTGCTTAATTTTTCCGTCTGTTACGGCGGATCAGGAGCAGGTTCACTTTAGATGGAGCAATACTGTTTTATTCTGCCCCCACGGGCTGGACCAGCTGGTAAGTGGCCTGTGCTTGTCGCAATGGGTCGATGGGTCGAGGGTCGCCAGCCGCACGCAGGATTAAAAACCCTCTGTTGCTGGTTTGAAATTCCCTCGACCCCCAGTCCACCTACCCGCCCAGCTTAACCGTGATTTACTCCCTCTGAAAACTTGTGGGGCCGGGCTCAGAGGACCGCTGGGGTGGCGGATTCCACCTTTTGCTGCAATATGTATACATGAACATCCTCTCTAATGGCAGCTTCACCTCTTCAGTGTAAGTGTCCATCATCTGTCGCTGTTACTCAGATAATTCATAGCGGATACAGGAGCTGCAATCCAACTTGCAGCACTAAAGCCAGGGAATCCGAGTAAAGATTGATGTTCCGTGCACTAGCTATGCACTGTGCAGTACTTGAACTGAAGCATTCAAGGGCACTGGAACGTGAGATAGCACATAGTAGTAGATAAACACAATCTCTACAGAAGCAGCTTCACCTCTCTCGTGAAGAGTATTCACAACTTCATGGACGAACCGCGGCAGAAATCATGAGCTATAACCTCCTGATCTACAAACTCTTCCTGCCGCCGTTAAGGCGAACTAATCTAGCAATCTCGCAGTTTGCCCATGGTTACTATGAGGTCAATCGAGAGTAGAGGGCAGCGTTAAGCTGCTCCTGTGTGTACACTTGGCTCGGCATCTTGACTGTGGCCTGCTGGATCACGAGGTCCTTGACAACGGACACACTGGCGTAGTGTACTTCTAGATTCAGCTCTTGCAGCGCAGCCATCAGCGTCGCGGCCGGGTGGTTCCTTCTTTGGCACTGCACTCTTATCATGGCCTCTAATCCCAGTATCTTCACTTCCAACTCCACCCCAAAGCATCGGCTTGCGCCATTCATGGCCTTGTGGTTGTACCCAGTTGGACGAGCAGGGGCGGATGCGTGCTGTTGCTTGAGGGCGTCCGATTGTGCTTGTAGCTCCTCCTTCTCGAGGTCCAAAGCTTGGATCTTTGACCGGAGTTCTTCGATGTATGAGACGGCGTCGCCGAGGAGGGAAGCTTTGTCCATCTTGGACACGTTGGGGACTACGGCGCGGAGAGCGTAGAATCTCTGGTTGAGCTTCTCGCGGCGCTGCCGTTCGGCTTCTACGTGGTTTAGAGGTTCCTCACGGCCGTTGGCAGGCTTCCTCCCGCGCTTCTTTGGTCGCTTCTCTGGTTCCACCACTCGGCTGCTCTCCACCTCCCGCATCGAGGCGTCGAGGTCGGACTGATCGGAATCCGGGCCGTCCGGAATCGCGCCAGCGCCGGAAGACATCAGTTGGCCGTTGGAGGACGGTCTAGTCGGAGCCGAAGAGAAGGAAAGCATCGCCTCGTCGTTGTTGGTAACACTGGATACCGCCCCGGTTGATTTCTTGTTCTTCTTGTTGTCCACCGCGGCTGCGGGGACGGCGGCAGCTTGGGGGTGGGAGAAGAGGCCCCCTGCAACTGCAACTGGGGCGAGCGAGGAATTCTTCTTGCTACCAGAAAAATTGAGGATTTCCCTGGAATCCGGCTTGAACGACTGAGGAGCAATGGACGGATTCGAGTTTAATTCTGAAAAATTGAAGTCTTTGGAGAAGAAAGAAGAATGGTTCTGCGGGTTATTCTGGTGCTGCAACTGTTGGTGGTGTTTCTGGATCTGGACCGAAGAGCTAGGGTTCTGGGTGAGCATGCTGGAGCTAGGGTTGTTTCCGAATTGAATTGGGGCTTTTGTGACGGATATGTCGGCGGTGGCAGAGACGGAGTCCTTCATTTCGATCGCTGCGGGATCTGTGAGCCAAAGCACGGACGGATCGGTCTCCCCCAGTTCGGGGGCTGGGGTAGCTGCTGCAGAGTGCGGTGTCAGCCAGGATGACGAGGCGCCGCCTGCTCCGGGAGAGTTGAAGTTGAAGTGGGCGCGGATCTGGCCCATGATCTCGGCGTTGTCGGCGATGATATCGGCGGAACCGAGCTCAAGCACGCCGGAGCCAACAGGGACGCAGACCATAGTCTGGAGACCCAAAGACTGCGCCTGGCGTGCTCGCTCGCAGGTCGCCGCGGCAAGGCGGCCGGCGCCGGCAATCCAGCAAGGGTTACCGGCATAGAAGACCTGTCCGGGGATCCCGCTGCCGTTAACGAAGGACTGAGTCATGGACACAAGGAAGAACCACTCGGTGTCGGTGACTTCCTCATCGACGGCCTCATCCGTCCCGGAGGGCCCGCCCCCGCCGGAAATGAGCGAGTTGAGCTCGCGCAGGACGCGCTTCCTGTAATCCTGCTCGGCGGAGGAGGACGCGGTCCCAGATCGCTGCTTCCGCTTGTGCTCCTCGCAGCCCTTGTAGTAACCGTCGCCCCAGGCAAGTAAGGAAGCGCCGGAGGCGTCGTCGACAGAGGACTGCCAGTAGATGACGTAGGTCCAGGGCTCGCGCGCCCCATCGATAAGAGCCTGCAGGCGGTGCTGGAGGGAGTCCTGGGTGTAAGAGGGCGGCGGCGGCGGCGGGGGAGTGGAGGGAGGGAGCCAAGGGAAGCCCTGGAGGTCGGCGGAGGTCATGAAGGCGTCCATGGCGGAGGCGCTGTCGTCGGTCCACAAGTTCATGGTCTGAAGTCCTTAAGATGGAAAGCAAAAGACGCAGAAGAAGGTCTCCGGCTCCGACTCACCTTCACGGAAGCTCTCGCGATTCAGCATTTTTTTTTTTTAATTATTATTATTATTATTTCTGACCCAATAATTAAATTACCTAAAATATGAAAGCGAATTTAATCCAATTTTTTACTTTACCCCTCCTAATATTGACAATGTTCCCTTTTGTCACTTAACGACCGAGAGAAAAAATGATTATATCGACAATTTATGTTCTTCCACACTTTTTGAAATGTTGGGGCCCTGTGATATGCTTCCCAGGGATGACAATCACACGAGAGCCTCTCATTTGTATGGTCTCTCAAATTAGTTAGGTTTAAAAAAATTAAATAGTAATGCTGACTAAGAAATATCTTAAATTTTCAAAAGTAATAAAATACTCAAAGAATAATAAGACAACCAAGATTTAATTTATAACCAATTCTCTCCGATAGAGTTCCATATTAGCCATTAAGATGACAGGATTAAGTTGTAAAAGTTATTTTTGAACTGCGAGGGAGGAAAACGGAAAGTGGGCAAAAGGCCAGTGAAAGTTGGAATATTTTGGAAGAAAACGGCAAAATTGAGCATTTATCCAAAGATGCAGATGTAACGGAGCCCGTGGACCGTCGTGGTGGCGGCCGCGAGGAAGAAGCTTCCTCCTCCCTTCGTTTTTTATTCATAATTAAAATAAAAGTAATATTTTGTTTTTTTTTATTAATTAAACTTTAAAAAAATGAATATGGTTGCTAATGCGTTCGCTCCGTCAAGACGGAGAGTGGGTGGCGGAGAGACCACGCACGTTTTTCTCGCTGATCTCGTCGGCCACGTGTCCGGGACGCCGTCTCCGCCACGTACTTCTCCATGTGATTTTATTTATTTTATTTTATTCTATTATTATATTCAATTTTCAATATTTTTAAAAAAACATTAAAATAAATCTTCAATCTGCCAGATGCTCTGCCGGGTCGAAATTAATTCTTTATTTTTTTAAGTTACTTTTAAAAGAGAATTTAATTTAACACTAAAAAAATCTCTAAATCTTAAATCAATTCGGCCCAAACGAATTCAACAACATTCAATCCAAACCTAAACCAAATGATCCTAAAGGGATAAATTGAATCTTTTATACCTTTTACACCTGACGAAAGCAATAGGAAACAATTCCACTCGATGCAATGCCGTTGAAATGGTAATAAATTATATAGACGAAGGTTGTGAGTGTTGAGACAATAACAACGAGCAAGATGATGCTAGTAGTGTAAGATGAAGTAATAATGTCTTCCCTCCACTTTGTGTTTCTTTTGTTAAGGTATAGTGCTGAGTTGGTTATAATATAATAAATTTATATAATTAAATAAGGGTTGACTCTTGGTAAAATTTTGATAAAAATAGAGGAATGGTTAATTTTGATTTCCTAATTTATTTACTCCTAATAGTGTAGGAAAATTATGAGTAGACTATCAAGATGACAAATTTAACTTTTAAAGAATCCATTTCTTTCTATTTTCTTCTTGGTTTTTCCTTTCTCTTCCCTTAATTCTTGAAGTAAATGAATATTTTATGAGATAATGAACACTCATAAAAGGTAATAAGGAATATAGTAATAAGATATAGCCCACCAAATGTTGAACTTTATGAGTGAATTATATCGAAATATAGTCCACCAAATGTTGTTTATATTGGTTTGGGGAAAATGAAGAAAGAAATTATCATGGATCAGCTGTTGATGAGACGGTACAACATATAAGATTGTTCAACAAATTATTCAAGTATCTACCGGTTGTGTGTGTATGTGTGTATATATATATATAAAATTTATTCTGTACATCTTTGTATGAGCGTGCATGGTTGATGTAGCTATCTGACGTAGTATTCAATTAAATTTTTTAATTTCTCTTTTTTTTCTCCTACATGTAAATTTTTATCTCTTCTGTTTGTAGTATAACGCTGTTTTTAAAACAAACAACACTGTGTAGACAAAAAAAACTGCACAACATTATTTTTTTCAAAAACAGCTATACAGGAGAGAAGAAATAGATTAAAAAATTTATTTGAATGCCCCATCAACTGACATAGACATGCAATCATCCACACATACTCATATAAAAATGTGTAAACTAATATTCAACCAAAAATTTATCTCGTCCAAAACATCGTCAAAGATAATTTAAAACACAAAAATATATTTAAAAATTTTGAAATATATTTTAAGACGTAATTATTGGTATATAATAAAAATGAAAGTCATAGACATGCAAACGAGTAATTTCTAAATCTCATTAATTTTTTTTTCTCAAACTATGAAAGCGGCAGTGTGAACGTAATCATCAAATTCATTGATCAAATTAAATCAAAAGGGTATACCTACACAACTACAGATAAGCACGAATTTGACTGTCTGGTGCATCTCCTTTTCTGCACACCACACGCCGTTCAACCGTCAAATCGATTAAATTAATGGCCTGTTGACCATAAACTAGAGGAGGAAACGCCGTCATTTTGCGTTGAACGCAAAGTTGGCCTGCATGTGAAACATGCACCGCTTTCTCAATTCGAATTTATTAATCAAAATCCCATCCACGGACAAACGCAGCCAGCTCGTCGTATGCTTTGTCGATCGATTGCACTCCAAATTACGAAACTCGTTTTAAATGAATTCACTGAGAAATTCCATTATAAATTCTCCTCCCTCGATGTGCCTGTGCAGTCGCTCGGGTCTGTTGCATGCCCTTCCTTCGGTGAATTTCTTCTTCACTGCTGGGTGTTCCATTGCAGTAGTACGTACAGGCAAGCCATTCCCTTGAACGATCGAACTGTCTGCCACTACTATTCCTCTCTGCATTTGTTAGGCCTCTTTGGCGTTCACTAATTTCTTCAGAAATGTTGGAGTCATTGGGGTCCCAGCCATTTCCCATGCATAGTTTTTTTTTGTTGTTGTTTGTTTGTTTTTGAGTCTTTTCTGAATCTTCAAGTGGGCCCATCTTCCTTGCCGACAATTGGACTGTAATCTAGAGATGTTAAACAATGCTCCACCATGTTTATAAACAACATTATTAAAAAGCAGAGATAAATAATTACACATACATGATATTTAGCCATTAAATTAATTTTAAAATTACTAAGAGATTTTCGGTTTTCGATATATCTTTGTTTGATAAGTTTTTCTTTTATTGGAGTAACCACCCAGAGATTTTACCTCTTTGAAATACTTGGGCAAAAAGATTATTTACAATGCCTTTTCAGCAAAGAGTAGGAATAAGCAAAGAAGAAAAAAAAAGAGAGAGAGTTCTTCAGCATTCCGACTGAAGCTGCGTATAGTTTTCAAAGTTTCAGACAGCGCTGGCACATTTATTTTAGTGTGCATACTCCTATACATCACCAGGTTTGGAAATGATTCTGACTGTGAAGATGGTCACAGAACACTGAATTCTGATCAATGTTGTGTTGTGAAACCAGAGGATCAAAGGGGTGTGTTGACCAGGTATCGATATCTGATGCGAGATCAGCCGTCCAAGGTCTGTGCTGCCGGATGCAGCCCAATCTTTGTTGCTGCTCATAGTTTCCAGCTCCAAAAGTAGACATCAAGTTATCCATGTTCTGCTTCTGATGATTGGGTGTGATTATTGAATTCCTCGACAAATATACAGAATCCTGATTTAAATCCTGCGGGTACTGCTGTTTACAGTTTACAGCTCTGAAATTAAGCATCCATTGTTGCATTCCCACCTGCTGGTGCTGCTGATTCGGTGTGATCATTGAATTCCTTAACAAATAGAGAGAATCATGATTCATATCCTGCAAGTACTGCCGTTGGTTAGGAGCCGTCATCGAATTTCTTGACAAATGCAGAAAATCCTGGTTGGCCGGTTGCAAGACAGGCAGAATATGCTGCACCTCATTAGGCACCAAGCTCAAATCACTAGACTTCACCACTCTGTCATGCCTATCACTGAACCTTGAATCCAAAATTGGCTCCTGCGTATAACCCAGCCATGAGCTCAGCATGTCCGTAGATGGTACACAAGAGTTATGCCCAAAACATGGCTGTGAACCTAGACAAACGTCTGGATAGGACTCTGGATTAAGTTTAAATGTCTTCTTCCTTGAAGCAACAAGAGGTTCAAACATCAAACGACCATTTTCTTGCCTCTCTACGAGCCACTTTCCAAGTTTAGGAGAATAGGGTTTTGAATTTTCTGAATCTGATAAAAATGATTTGGTTAAGGGACTTGGATACAGCTGTTCATACAGCTGCATCACTGAAATTAATTCTTCCGGTTGCTCCATGGCTGAGCTCAAAGGTGTTCCTGACCATCTCGGCTGCACCTGCCTATCGGACACCAAGACATTGTCAGACAAAAATCGGCTTGTTTTATAGACTCCATACTCTAAGTTAATCTTCGTTTGCATTCTTTCCAAGGACTCATCAGCCCTTTTCTTGTCTTCTTCAAACGTTCCTTCTGGATTTTTATCCCTCATGCTTATATCAGCTGCAAAGTGATACCCATATTATGGTTAAACTTCCCTAGAGACAAAAACTATTTAAACTCGATAACCAATTAAAATGCAAAAGCCCCTAGTGTATTCAACAAGCAAGGATATATATCCACCTAAACAGCATATTTATTTCAACATAACTCAAAACCTCCAACAGCTTGATTCTGTTGGTTACCCTATAAAAATATTAAATGAATAGTAATTACAAAAACAATTACTATATGGAAATCCATATAGAAAATTGATCTATGCTTTCCTAGTTACATTTACTTTATAGAAGTATCAACAAGCCAAATCACTGCTTTCTGTTTGGCTAAACTATAAAAATCTGGGCTGAACACATTCTTAGATATGAAACTTTGAAAGTAATAGCAATAGGAGATATTGGTGATCAACCAACCATCATGGTTTTAATCACTCTTTCCGCAAGTGACAATTGTAAATCTCGACAGATCTATATACTCAAATTCATTTTGCACTAGTGGAAATTGTTATCTATCTTTATTTCAAAATCCTCTAAAAGAAGCTGTTTCTTTTCTGACACTAGTTAAACAAAAACTTTAAATAGTCTCTCGTTTCTGTTGCATTGTGGAGCTTGGATACGAGCTGTTTTTTATTATTTGATGTACAACTCCTACCGCAAAATCACAATATGGTCAAGAAACCCAAAAACAATCTCATCCTTGGTGGGTAATCCTAATAGATCATTAGCGTAAATAAAAAATAATCTCATTCTTGATTGAAAACAAATCTAAATAAAGCATAAGCAGAAAACAAATAGCGCAAGAAAAACAGAGAACGGAAGAACTCACCGCCAAAAGGAACGAAATCCCAAAAATACCAGGCATCATCCGTCATTTCCCAATCGAAAACTGGCTCCTTGTAATCGGCCAACCCGTCGCCGACGGCGCGAACAAAATATCCCGATGACAGCATCGAAGGCGATCTTGGTAACGATAACCTGGATCATAGCAAGGAAAAAGACACGAGGAAGACGAGGCAACAGTAAGGGGAAAGTTTCTTCGGAGAAAGATGAGCAGGCGGCATCGCCGTTGCCGAATACCTGGGTTTCTTCTGAGGCGGCCCAGCCTTGATCTCCCGTATTTTAAAAGACACACCCTCCAATCTCCGCCTCTTTCTTCTTTCATCGAAGCTTCTCCCTCGCATCATCGCCACCGGCTTTCGATTCGCTCTTGGCCGCGACCACGAGCATCGTGGCGCTCCTTAAATGGCCATGGCGCTTGTCCATTGAGACGGTACGGAAGAGGAGTGCGGATCTTGAAGACGCTGCCGTTGCCGTTTCCGTTGGTAACTGAATCGGTTGAGGGAGAGCCATGGCGCAATTCTTCGTCGGCGGAGGAGCGAGGGACTCGGTCAGTCGGTCTCCGGGAAGGGAGCCGCGGGGATTTAATAAAAGAATCGAGGATTTTGATTTGATCTTGCTCAGTTCAAGTAAACCCTGTTGGGTTGGGCCGATATATGGGCCTCGATGCATAATCTAAGCCCTTCAAGATCCGAATGTGTAACAGTTGGCACCATCAGATGTAAATTTAACAAAGACATATTTTAAAATAATAAATTACAATGCAAATATATAAAATGGGTATCCATACCCTATTAAATTTAACAAATGGGTTGCAATGGGTAAAGAATTATATCTCATTATCATTCCTACTCTATTTAATGGGCGTCCATACATCGTTCGATTATTTATTTAATGGGCGTCCGTTTTTACTTTCCCAACCTCTATTCCATATGTAACTCTTTTTTCATTAATGCGTTTGAAGTCTAAATCTTGAACACTGATTTTCTCTCATTTTCTCTTTTTGAATTTCTTCTCATTAAATTAGAAAATTCCATACACCATTTGAAATTTTTATTTCATCAATATCATCGTTCATCGATCCATAAACCTAACTATTTATCTATATTTTTTTTACTGTTAATATTCAATATTGATTTGTAATATTGTAATGGAGTCCAATATGGAGTTTATCATATTTTAATTAAAATATATTGATTTCCTATTTTCTACTGGCTCCTTTTTCTCTTTATCATTTTGGATATTTTATACATGAATTATGTAACTATATATATACTACATATTCACACATATAAATGATGTTGATCGATTTATTATAGATAGTGTAATTGAAAATATATTAGATTTTAGTCCAAATGATGTTGAATTTAGAGAGAATTATATATATCTTATTATGAAACTTTTATATCTATATTTTATCACGTACCTAAAAATGTGTACACAAGAATGGTACTGAATTTAAGAGAAATTATAGCTCATTATAGACTTCTTACATCTAAGCATAACATTAAAATTAACTAATAAAATATTCTAGGGTAATAGTACAATAGTTAGACCTCTAACGGATAACTAAGAGATCTAAAGTTTGAGTCCGACACGTTATAAGGGATTTTTCTTACAATGAGTCTCTATTAGTATTTTTCAATTTATCCTAATAACCGGTAGAAAATTTTTGTAGGGCTAAAATGCAAAAATTTTGTAGGGCTAAAATGCTTAATTATCTCCTGGAATTATCAATTCAAAGAACTCATGATTAAAAAAAGTAACTAATAAAAAGACAAAATTAGCTATTAATATTTGTGTCGGCAGATTAATTTGATTAATTAATCTCAGTATTACATTATAATTAATTTAATGATTAAGTTACATTTAATAAATATCCATAATAGTCCTAATCAATGAAGCTGCCGTATAACCATAAAAATTCCAAGTTTATCCTAATAATTCTTACAATTAAATTTAGATTTTCCGTGTCCACAAGTGGAAGAACAAAATCATTAATGCTTAATCAACTTGATAAACAGTGTTCTAACATATAATTTATAATACTTAATACTTTTAATTAAGTTGAAATATTTTTAGTTAATCAATTTATGGTGCCGTTTGTCTCTCGCGGCGATTGCGTGGGCAACGCGTTGAGCTGCTGAAATTAAGGCTCGTCACATGTCAAACACGTGTCTCGTCACATGTCAAACACATTTCCGGTTTAAGTACGTAGTCTGTGAACCAGGTAGACCGGGACTGCGTACTCTTGAAAGACTCTTGTATTCTCAACCCTCGACCTCCATATATTTTCATGACTGCCACTCTGCCGTCCCGCTTCCTAAATGTTATTTAATCGAATATAAACAAACATTAAATAAATATCACTTATAAGTCCATAATTGCTATACTCTAAATATTAGATGAATAAATGAGTTATACTATAACACAAGCATATAATAACTGCTTACAATACATATTTATCTTATTTATATAATTAATTGACGAGATTAGCATTAAGATATTCCTATCAGGTACTTTTTGAAAAAATAAAAAGAGGTGCTCGATTACTATAAAAAGATGAGCCTTTTGATTATTGCCCTTTAAATTTTGCTATCGTACGAGGGATAGTTTGGTAATTCTCTAAGGAGGAAATCAATATTTAGTAAAAAACCTTGACCTGTTTGATTTTTAGGTTTATTTTTATTGGCCAAGGGCCGAAGTCAACCGAGCCACCGTTCCTCTGCGTGCGCTCTAGCTCGCTTTGTCTCCCGCTCCGTGCCGTCGTCTCCTCCGCCTTGCGATTCTCGGAGCTGGAATTTGCTCAGATTGAACACCTCCGATGACGAGGTTGCAGAGCAAACGCCAGGGTGACGCCGTGCCGCCTGGATTGGCCGGGGAACCCCCTGCGTGTACCGTCTCCGAGTCCGAGCCGGTGGAGTATGCGGCAGCGCCGCTGCCTCAGATCCAGAAGGAGGTTCCTTCGGATAGGCCCGTCCGCGTCTACGCTGATGGGATCTACGATCTTTTCCACTTTGGGCACGCCCGGGCTCTCGAACAGGCCAAAAAGTCGTGAGTTTTCTTTTTTTGCCTTTTGGCACCGAACATCTCGATGAGGACGATATGTTGAAAGTGGTTGTGGTTGATTTCTGTTGGACCGATTGTTAGGTTTGGTGATTTTTAGGTAGCATGACAGAATTTCGGTTATTGCCGACAATTATGAAATTCCGTGAGCAAGAAAAGTTATAAGGATTTTGATAGAACTGAATGTTTATGTGATTTTGACTTATCGGTGCTTGTGAATGATATCTTGATTAACTGAAAAATCATTTTATTTTCAGATTTCCAAACACCTATTTACTCGTGGGTTGCTGCAATGATGAAATAACCCATAGATACAAAGGGAAAACGGTCATGACAGAATCTGAGCGCTATGAGTCGCTTCGTCATTGCAAGTTTGTAACATTTCATCCTTCTTACACTGAGTTTTTTTATCCAATTCTATTTTACTGCTATGAGTACTTTTGGTGTTATAAATCGAAAAATTATGGACTTCAGGTTGTTGGGGATCTGTAAGAATTTAGAAACAAGAATAGAATGTAAGAATAACATAGAAGAGTAGATTTATTCTGCGAGACGAATTGCTTGTTGTGTTAACATCTAGTTATAGTCTTTTATACCCATACAACTATGTTCAATGGCTATTGTACAAATTGGTATAAGGGCAACAAAAACTATTTAAAAGACAACGTATACTACTTGAATATTAAGTGCTGTAGAGCTGTTATAGAGGGTGTCTGGACTGCTGCAATGGCAGTTGTGGCCTTGTAGCCATATTTGAAGTTTGATACTCCCTCTCAGATTGGACATATATATTAGTTATGCTCAACTAGCCTAATGAAAAGCAAAATTATTTCTTCCTTGTGCCTTGGTAAGATATTAACTATTTGATGGTTGCGATGTGACCTATGAAATAGCCTACGAAGTGGTAACTATCAGTCATAAAATGCAGGATTGGCCACAATGTTAAAGAGGGCTTGCTAATTACAATGAAGGCAAATTGATTGTGGATGATCAACTCTGAGCATTACCTTTATCATTTAATCCGTAACATTTTTCTTGTCATTACTGCCACGGATTTTTTAACTTTGCTTCTGTGAGAATTTTTAGATGGTTCTTAGTCTTTAAGAAAATAGGACATCTTCTAAGTGTGATGAAGAATTATGAGAAAGAACACTTGCCCAATCCAAGTCATGGTTGCTAGGCAACGTTAAGGGAAGTCAACCTTTAAGGTAACATTCCCTAACACAGATTATTTTTTAGAGATTGTGATTCTTCTTGTAGCATCCCGATGTACTTTTCTTGGAGCTTGCATGAATTGAGGCAAAATATAGAGTGAGTCACATAACTGGCCAAGTGATGGTTAGGTAGATAGTCAACCTACAATATGAAATTTATTGGCTTCACATACTTTGTGAGAGACTCACTTTTTTGCTTACCAGAAATTAATAGGTTTTAATCATCAAATTGAAGTTCAAATGCCGTCTAGGTGAATTTCCTAGTCACACTATTTCAATAATCAAATTAGCTCTCCTAACTGCTTATCAAAGTCACGGTCCAACAGTTTGCTTGTTGCATCATCTGAGGGCAGTGATATCACTAGCTTCTTCTCCAGAGTGGGCATTTTCAGTCATACCGCTCAATTGACAGCATGTTTGGTTGATGAAGACATTAAGAAAATAATTTCCTTGTTTTCTTGTGAGTGTATTATATATTTGTTCTCTTGTTATTGTCAGTCTTTCACTTTCAAAGCTTTTAGTTTGACGTTATGTGTTTTCCCCCTTATTTGAGTAAGTTATATGAATGTTTATATATTTTTGATTGATTTTTTTAATTAAATTTAAATCTGAAGAAAAAAATTTGAGAACACTCGTGCATTGCTACATGCTTTATATTTTCCCCTTCAGTAGTTCAGTTGTTTTTGATTCATTACAATGTTTTCATCTTAGGTGGGTGGATGAAGTGATTCCGGATGCTCCGTGGGTTATCACAAAGGAGTTCCTTGACAAGCACCAGATTGACTATGTTGCTCACGATGCCCTTCCGTAAGATACATATCATCTTTTCTTAATTAACAAGTTCATAAAAGTGTTGCCTTTTAGCTTGGATCAATCATGTATGCTTCTTGATTTCATCATAATTTGCTAGATCACACTGTCCATGCAACATCTGCAAGTGAATTAGTTGCCTGTAGTTTCTCTGCTAATGGATTGATTTCTGTGATTTCTTTTGCTTAGTCAATGTGATTATTGATGTTGCTTTTCTTATAAAAATGCTGCCATCAGGTAAAGATAAGAGTTAATCAAATTGATAGGTTGCACCGCTTATTATCAACTGACCTGAGTGAATTTTACGGACTAGGAATTGTTCCATTTCATGTGAACTAAACCTTTTGTGCCCACAAGGGCATCTCCATGGCGTTTGAACTCCTAACAATATATTGCTAACCATGCAATAACTACTGGTCAATTATTTATCATCAAATACCCTATAATTATATTTTATTATTGCTTATCATGGTGGTACTTTGCAGATATGCAGATGCAAGTGGAGCCGGAAATGATGTTTATGAATTTGTTAGTTCTCCTGTTGAATATGTGCCATAAATCCACTCTAATTATAATTATTTTTGCATTCACACTTTCACTGGATAATCATAAGTATATTCTTGTGAAGGTTAAGTCAATTGGAAAATTTAAGGAGACCAAACGAACAGAGGGTATATCTACCTCAGATATTATAATGAGGATTCTGAAAGATTACAATAAGTACGTGATGCGCAATTTAGCTAGAGGATATACAAGGAAAGACCTTGGTGTGAGCTATGTGAAGGCAAGATATTGTGTTTGGACCCTCACTTCATCTTATACCGTTGCCTTTGCTGCAGTGTTATCTTTATTTCTTTGCATTGTTCAATTGATTCTCTTGTCTTACAACTGTCAGGAGAAGCAATTGAGGGTGAACATGGGCATAACTAAGTTGCGTGAAACAATGAAGGCTCAGCAAGAAAAGGTATTCTTAATTGTTAGTTATTTGGTATTAATCAGTAAATATTTTGATATAGTTGATGTGCTGACTTTTCTTCAAATAATTAATATTCTAGGTGTGTGTTTTATTCTTATATGTCATATTAGAGAAACATATAAAGGAAATGGATAACCAATTCATTAGGTCTCTTTAATATGCACCATTCTGGAGCTTACTGTCCTTAAGGCACACAATAAATATAGAAGTAGATTGTTACTTTTGTTGCTCATGAACTCCTATATTGGCATACAAGAAAACAGGTGCTCGGAGAAACAAAAGCTCTGATCATGTGATTCCTGAATGGTATGTAGCAAGATGGGCTTTGGTTTCTTTACCACAGGGTGCTTGTTTTTCTTTTTACATCAAGAGGCAAGTTAGGGAGGTTAGATTTTTTTTCAGCACCTCCAATCTGAAGATGAAGAAAGGAGACCCTATTAAAGCTACATAAGAATAACCTCTATGGCTGCATCTGGTAAAGTATAATGGAATGGTTTATTGAAAAGGGAAATATGATCCAATTCTATAACTAATGGGATGATCTATTCTATGTTTATTCTGTGATGGATCTTTCATTTATTTCACTCACCCAACGCACCATAACTCTTTATTCCCTTCGCCTCAACAAATTGCAATTTTAAGGACGGCAGCTTATGAAATATTATACTGCACGAAAGCTACATATTAGGTCCTCCTTTTCAGACTGAATCTACACGATAATGCCTACGAATATTCATAATTTACTGTCTAAAACTAATCTGCATGATGCAACAAAAATGCTGGGTTAGTCAAATTCTGTTTGGAGATCATACAGCGTTCAACTTCCTTCTGCAGCTACATATAGTAGCTAAAATTGCTGGGATGCATCGGGATGAATGGGTAGACAATGCTGATCGTTGGATTGCAGGATTTCTTGCAAAATTCGAGGAACATTGCCATATCATGGTCAGTAATCCGACTTGTATATCAATTTTCTTTGACAAATGGTTTGCCTCGGTTCTGCAAAATGCCTTTCTTTGTTCTCTCTATTTGACACTTGTGTGTACTAATCTGTCGCTGGTAAACACGACAGGAGACCGCCATCAAAGATCGAATTCAGGAGAGGCTCAGGAGACAGTCGAGCAAAGAGATGGATGCCGAACTTCTGCAAGAACCGTTAGCTTCATAGGAATAGTATGCTTTAGTAAGGTTCCCTTGTAATTGAGTGGTGTTGATCTGGTTAAATGACCACGTAATGCAAAAGCTCTAGGACAAATCAGTTAAGAGTGCATCCGATACATATAAATATATGTGAGTGACCACTTGCAGGGTCTATCGCTGTCATTTTTTTATTTCCTCTCCCGCTACAAGAATAGCTCACCGTCACCATGTTTACGAATGACAATAAATAATGGTATGGTTTTTTTGGTCTAATTTTGTGCTCTTTGTCATTCTTTCCAACAGGAGCCCAAATCCATTGACCTGGTTAGCCAGTTTCTACTTTCCGACAGCAAAGGAAATAATTTTTTTTTTAAAAAACAAAGATGGTAATTTGCCGCTTGAAAAAGTAGCCTATGTGCTAGGCTCCAGAAGTGCAAATATGCGATGATAAAAAGTGAAACGGACGATTTAAATCTTGCTCGGTAGAGTTTGAAAATTTTATAATATTGGATCATTTGTC
Source organism: Kaempferia galanga (assembly GCA_037974795.1). NCBI lineage: Eukaryota > Viridiplantae > Streptophyta > Magnoliopsida > Zingiberales > Zingiberaceae > Kaempferia > Kaempferia galanga. The sequence goes on from JBBPFP010000068.1 coordinate 2,221,035, forward strand.
AGATCTATTTGAGTTTTCTGAAATTTTCGTAAAGCTTACTAATAAAGTATTTAGAGGAATGATAAAAGATTCAATATTAAAAATAAATGAGTATTTTGAAAATCAATTTTTTGAGGGTATATAATTGGTTTTTGAATTTATCCATTTATGATAAAATTTAAGAGCAACGATCAAAACAACCCTCCAAACTGAAATAAATATCAAATGTGTGTTTCTTTTTTTTTTAAAAAAAGTTAATATCGTTATTCTAGGATTGTTACAGAAGCTCTAAGTAAATATTACAATATTATTTTTTATTTTTAATATTATTGTAGCAGCCATGACTAGCTACTACTGTAACATGTAAAAATTATTCTATAACACCTAATATAATATTACTGTAATAGATATTTAGTAGTGCGCATAATTATTTTAAAGTGATTTTGATGGTATTTAAATAATTTTGATAACTTGGTAAAATGCATTTTAATATAATAGCATATAAAGTTCAAAACTTAATATTTAACTATAAGTATATATCAAATGCTGAGCAAAAAATAATCTGAAACTAAAATTTATAAACTCTAAATCCAAAATACATTGGAATAGCTGTAAAGTATTTTTTTACACAGTAAGCACATATAACTGGTACAATAATACTCGAATGAGGAGTATTTATTTGATAAGATGTCATTTTAAATTATTTTTTTAGAAAAAGAAACGCTCTGTCGATGATGTACATCTAGTGCGAGTGTCCTTTTCACTTTTTTATCCAAAATTCTTCATACATCTCAATTATTAAAAATAAAATATTATACTCCTTTAATAGATCTCAGACTGATTAACCGTCCATTGACGAGAGACACGTAGTTTTCCTAGTGGAGCCAGCCTATCAATTTGCTGTACTACCTTCTCATTCGCTCTTGTTTGACTGCCTATCAGAAATATCAAGAGAAGAAATATCAATTAAAGGGCTCCCTGCTCTGTTTCTTTGGAGGCGCGGATTGAGGAAGGAAAACATTTTTTACCGAAAACATCCTTAGAGCGGAGCGGAGGAAAAGAAAAGGAGAGAAAAGAATCTCGGTGAAAAGCTCGCGGAAAGAAAGAGGGAGAGAGAAAAAGAAAAATGAGGGAAGAAAAGAGGTTGTCGCGACCTGAGCAAGGCTGCTTGCGATTCGTAGCTGTATGAGGTGGTCGTGCGGGTCCGCTTGAAGCAACCGTGCATGGCCGCCTGTGGTTCGATCGCGCGACGCGAGAAGCCGTGCAAGCAATGGCGGGGTTGAAGGTAGACTCGACCACGGTTCAAAACCGACGGTTCGACGGTTCGGAGCCGATCAACCCTTAACCTTAACCGCCTAAGACGGTTACGGTTCACGGTTCAAAACTGCCGGTTCATGGTTCGGTTCACGGTTCATTACTGTTCGGTTCACGGTTCGATATATTAAAAAATTCAAAATTTACAATTCATAATTTAAAATTTATTAAAAAGGGGCTTGCACTTATTTAAGTTGCCTACGTATCCCCTTAGGGTATAAGGGAATCAAAGCCCACGTAGTTCTTTTACATTTTTACCCTTTTACATTATTTCACTCACTCACTTCCATTTCCGCCAGTTCCGGTTGTATTCGTTCCTTCAGTATCAAATTCTTCGGCTTCGTCTTCTGAAA
>JBBPFP010000068.1:2222780-2237305 GCA_037974795.1 Kaempferia galanga
TATATATATATTGTTTGGAGGAGAAAAGTGCTTGGGTGTATAGTCTAAGGAGCTCATCCTCTGCTCTCAAAGGAAAAGGAAAAGGAAAAGAAAAAGTAAAGGGAAATCACAAAAACCTTTCTGTTTAGAGAACACTGCAGATTATCCCCTTTAGGTTTCTAGATTGTACTAATACACTTTGTTATTCTAGTCAATTTTCAGCAATTGGTCTAAATTATGTTGCACTTAAATAAGAACATCTTGCCCTTTGCATCTCAATGATACACCAACATGTTCATCATTTAATCTCTAATGCCCAAGTTCATCCAGCCAATTTGTATACAATTTTGTCTAAGGTGCTAACTAGGAAACAAAGAGGATGAGTGCAACGATGAAATGTAAAGGATTAATCCATAAATCTCTCCTAAATATATTATTGGGTGGCAATTAAATTTCCCCAAAAAATATGTAAATTATGGACTAAAAGAATAAAAATTCAAATAGGAGCAGATGTGAATGTAATAAAATTCAGGACAAATAATTCAGTCTTTACATTTCTGAGCGTATGGCAAATTTGTTTATAATGTCTATATTGCTACTTCCAAGAGGTAAACACGATTTTGAAAACCGGACTAAATTGGCCAGTTCAACAGGGATCCAGTCAGTTCAACAATCTGATCTTGTCTCAAAACTGGTTTCATTAAAGACCTGATAAAACCAGGAAAACCAGAATAAAAACCAGGACCATTTCAATCAAAGATTGAATCCGCTATTTAATAATTACCATCCTCCGATCAAATATTCAAAGTTATTAACAATCACAGTATTAACATGGATGAAGCAGTTTATAATATAAAGCATAACCAAAAGTTTTTATTTGAAAAGTTTTATATTTAAATTTAATGAGATTGTTAAATTTCATTTGTTATCATGAACCAGGCCACCTAGACCTTGTTTTTAGGAGCAGTCTTCTTTCATTTTACGCAAGGGAATCCCCACTCTTATGGACATGGGACGCAGCCCATTCGGATTCCCCTCTGATCAAGTGCCTACTGCAGATATGATGTCTTCTATTATTGGCTGTCGGCTCCTCGGAGGTCGTTAGAAAAAGCTAATAGAGTGGTTTGCTCAAGATGGACATATGACTTCTTTAGACATCCTAGTCCTAAAAAGACATGAACTTGAACAGTGTGGAGGACCTACTTACAGCCGAGTAATGCAGTCACACTCTGGATGTTGGCAAAGAGGCATCTTCCCACAAGTGGCAGACAAGATTACATGTAGGACACTTTTTGTAGATAGATATTGGAATCACAAGAGCACCTATTCTTCGAGTACCCCTTATGGAAGAGGATCTGAGATTGGCTACACATGCGGCAAGATATATCTACCTACCGGAAGACATTGAGAGTCTTCGGGAGATAGCATCGTGGGAATCGAATGTTGACAAAGGACCGACATCTTGCCTTGTCCTCTTTGGTCCACTATGTGTGGAGAGCAAGAAATAGCAGTTTCTTTGATGAGGTACAGTTAGACAGTGAGAAGATTTTTCGAAGTGTGCAAATTCATGTATTTCGGTCCTTAGGAGTGCACTTTGATCGAACATTTTGTCAATCATAAGCCGCTACCAAAGTCCACTTATTATACACTTTGTTAGTGCTATATGTAAAATTTTACTTATCCAAAAAAAAGTTAACTTTTTGAGTTTAATAAAAATTTCCAATCTTGCTTTTCAAATCAAAAATTTGTCAATTTATCCCTCCATGTGTCTCAATTCCAATATCAAAGATTGTTAATTTTGATATTGATTTTGATATTACATTGTGATATCACAGTCAAATCTCTGTTTTGCTCAGTTTGTTTTGTTCCCTCCAACTGTGACTGCTTCATGAGACCAAGTTTCCGACGCAAAGTTGTTTTCCACGGCCACTTCCCAGGCAAGTTGCATATAACACATCACACATCGCAAATGTATATATTGTGGAGATGATGACTGTAATTTATTTGTTGGCAATAAGTTAAGGATTATGTATTTGAAATATCTAAGGATATTTATGACAACATTTCCAATGTCAACTGGTTGGATGGTTCGATAGTTCCAAGAGTTGAACGGTCGACCAATTAGTCTTACTGATTCAATCTCAAGTCCAATTTTCAGAACATTAGCGGTAAATAGATGGTAGTTTCAAAATGCAATATCAATAAAACAAATAGTGCTATTGGCTATTTTGAGGCATAAATGTAAGTGTTTACCTGAAGGAAGATGATTCATAGATATAATTCGTCCACCAATCCAAGGCACCACCTTCAAGGCCCAGTCATCACTTTTCAGCTCCACAGGAGTCTTTGAGAACTCAAATCCCTTTTGACCAGTAAGTCCATCTTCATTTGGGATATTCTTGGCGTTTTCTGCATAGATCAATGCTCAATAAATGGGTACATCTCAATCACAATTTAGGATCTGAATGGCATAAAATTGTTGCAATTCACCCCGAAACACTTTGGGCACCAAACAACAACAACAACAACAACAACAACAACAGTAATTTAGGTAACATCTCATCATTATTGTATCTATAGTTTAGGCCCTTGGCATTTTATGTTTAAATAGAAAATTGTTTTAGGGTGCCTATTTAAGCAAGTTTGGCTACTCTTAAATCTTTGAATTGGTTATAATTTAGATTCATGACCACTAGCAATTTTCACTAGTTCTAGGCTTCGAGGAACTGAATGGAAAGAGTTATGAGCAATTATTCTGTAATTATCACATTCAAAAGAATTAAATCCCACAAATGCAATCCTCATTTCACATTCCTTAAATATCAGTTAGGCTAATTTGACTAGACTAATCCACATCATAAATAAAGAATTAGACATTTTCTTCAGTAGGATAACACGCTTGGTTGAAAAGAAAGGACAGCATCATAGCCGATGCCTATGACTATCAAACAAATTTTAACCAAGATTTAAAAGGTCATTCTATGTTATAGTCAGGTTAGCCATGAATAGTATGATTTTGGTGCCATATTATAAGATTGAAGAGAAAAGGACCGTGACATAGCAGATGCCTATGACCATCAATCAACTTTTAACCAAGATTTAAAAAGGTCATTCTGTGTTGTAGTCAGGTTAGCCAGAATAGTATGATTTTGGTACCATATTATAAGATTGAAAAGAAAAGGACAGTGACATCGTGGATGCCTATGACTATCTACCAACTTTTAACCAAGATATAAAAGGTCATTCTGTGTAGTGATCTAGGTTTCTAGATAGAATAGTATAACTTTGATACTGTATCAATGCTAACAGTTAGCGCACTTCAAATTGTTCCAAGAACTCAATGAATTTTAATCCTACGATCTTTACAGAGCTTATTTCCTTACAAATATAAACCTACAACAACTACAAAGCTAATTGAAATTAAAATTTTAGAATAAGAAATTATAAAATTATAATAACCATCTTAATTAATGATTATACCTTCCAGATACCAAAATGAATGTCTTGCATCAGACCATCTTAATTAATGATTATATCTTCCAAATACCAAAATGAATGTCTTGCATCAGAGTATTAGTTCTGATAAGCATCCTATTGAGATTAATCTTCTAAATTTTTTTTCTAAAACCAAATTAAATAATACTCTTAGGACATCCAATAATGGAATTGATTCCTCCACATATCCTTAGGTATATCTTAATTAACCCACTTCAAGTTGGAGTTGGATTAATACAATCAAAATTTGAAGACCTATAGGCGCGAGTACAAGATATGAATTCATTTCGCTTTCTGGACTTTTGCATTGCTCCTCATTCTACTGTCGCTCCATCTGTGTGCTTTGCTTCTAATATCTCCTCTTTTCTTCCCCTCTTATCATAGTATTTCATCTCCTCTCCATAACAAAACAAAAAAAAGTCATGAAAAAAGAATCTTCCTGCTAAGTTAGCATAAAACAAAAATGGGTACTTCTCCTTTTCCTCATTCTACCTTTCTACTCCATGTGGTTGACAGACGTTATCAAAGGAAGTCATAAAAGACAATTTCCCTATCCCAGTCGGCTATAGACGAAGCTGACCAAGACAAATCATGTCTCTGTCAGTACTATCAAAATTGTATTGGCACGAGCGACAAATCAACATTTCTCCACACAGTCCTAGTATCAATATCAATTGGCAACTGAAATGACATGTTTTAGTTGCAAAGACTAATACTAATCGACATTTGCAACCATAACAAGTAACAATTTTGGACATTAGATGACTAAAATGCAACTGCTAATACATGTTCTGGTAGAGTCAATCTACATTAAGTTCATCAGCCATTATGTTTTATTTCTAATAAAAGTTCCCATTAACTATCAGATAACTGAGTAAAACTTGTACAATGATTTAGTGACGTTCTCATAGATGGTGAGAGAATTAAGAGAATTACCCATTTGTTTTCTATACCAATCTTCACTAGCTGAAACCAATTTAAGCACTTGAGATTCTGAAGGAATTTCCATGTGCAGTTCCTCTCCATCAATGCCTTGTGCATCAATCTGAAAACAATGACAAAGGAAATAAGCTTGTCACATAACTTTAAAATCAAGTGGTTCAATCATATTGTTGCAGGAATAATTTACCATAGCACCTCCTCCAAGCAATAATTTTACAAGCAGAGGCCGTTTTGGCCTCCTGTATGACCCTTCAGATTTTGAAACTTTAACTGTCAAGTTTGAAGAATCGATTTCAGCAGAATAATACGTCAAGAGATAATTGCCTTGGGTGTATCCATACCCATCACCATCATCTTCATATAGAACACCTTCGGCTTTACCAGAAGAAATATAGTCAAGAGTGATGCCTATGTATAACTGTATTTAATAGCATACTAGTGCACAGAATTAGATGTCTAAGAAGATGCCGTAGTTTAGCCAAAAGATCCATATGATTGGTCATTTTATTCTTGTTTGAGAATTTTGATCAAAATACTGAAGAAAGTTTTTTGTAAAGTTGTATTTGTGGTGCAAAACTATCTCGTATCTTCGGACTTTGGTGATGCCCAGTTGATTTTTGACAAATGTACAAAAAAAAAAAGGAGCCAACCAGATCAAGATTTTCTTCAATATTAGAGTAATTATTGCTCTTGATTAAAAGAGAAAAATATTTGAGTTGGAAGGGTACCATTTTCATCTAAAGAAATAAGAAGTGAAAGTTCATCTGTTGGGTTTGTTTCACCAACATATTGTACAGGTTGGCCCACAGGAAGTATTGATCCACCTTGCAAGTACAAAGATGGAAGATCCTGACATTAGAAAGCAGAAAGTAGCATTAGCATAAGAATGAATGAACCATTAGTACGAACCAGATCATTAAGTCTTTAATAAACATACTGGGTGTGAATCGTTGAAATCAAAACGTTGCCAAATTCCTTTTGGCATGATATATGCACATTCATGTGACCCTTGATCTGGCATAGTGCTGATTCAAAGGAGAAGAACAAATCATAAGCAAACAAGACAGTGACGCAAGGCTTCCATTTGTTTAAAAAATATAGTCAAACATAGACATTCTAATACAAGAAAACTAGTAGTGCAGTTTTGCTAAATTATTCATTATATGTTTGTCGAGTTTCAGTACTAGTGTAGGATTGACTTGCAATATTGTACCCATTAAAGTAACTTTTTGCTAAATACTAAAATCAACAAATGACAGAAGGGATTGTTCTATACGCACACTTTATCTTTGCCAAGCATGGGTTTATTTGAATAATTTGAGTTTTTTCTATCTCGGGCATGTCTCTTTGCTTTCACATAATACTGGAGATTTAAAACAACAAAAGGACACCATTTCTGTAATAGATAAATGTCTTTTCTCCAGAAATTGTTGAAAATTGGAATTATTCATAAGAAGATATTAGCTACAATTGAAGAGTTTTTCTCAATAAAATTTGCATTTATCAGAGATCTGAGCATAATTAACAATCCAATTCTATAGTTCTTTTCATTACCCTTAGGGGTTGGGGAAAATAACCCACAAACTAAAGGAATTGTATAGCATAAAATAACATAAAATAAAAACAAACAACTGAAATTTCACTTCTATATGAGTATTTGCTGTGTGAGATTTGTTCTCCATGCTATGTCAATTGGCACTAAGGTCAAACCTAGTTTTTTATCATGGAGATTTGTTCTCCGTGATAAGTGTACTGCTAAGGAATCTTTCTACCATCTTAAAGAAGAATACTTTACGTGAGTGGGGAAGATGTAATTCAATTCACTTGATAAGAAATGCTACGTTTACCTTGCACAAATCAACAGTGGCCCTAGCAAAAATGAATTTTCAACATTCCTCAATTGTGCATCTGTTGAATCTGCATGTGCTAACAAATAATGAAACTCTGATGCATCAATTTCCATATCTACAAAATTTTGGTAGAAATTTTTACCAGCAAAAAAGACAGGAGCTGCGACTGGAGTTCCTTTTGTATGAGCCAGATAGAAAAGAGTATATATATGAGGTAACAACCGATACCGCCTAAGCAAAGCAAGACGGCATATTTCCTCGCACTAGGCAACACCATAATGTCAGAAATGTTCCCACTAATCTTATTGCAATGAAGACAAGCAGGAAAATTCAATTTACATTTCTTATTTCTTGATGAATTATTCAAAATATTCAGTTTTGATATCCATTACACGTTGTGCATCTTCACTATTAAAATGCCCTCACAGATTGTCGCAGTTGGTACCTACATGCATGTTTGCTCCAATAGATTTTGGGGTCAATTCCCAACGGGTGCAAAATGCCTCATTAGGTATCTAACCTCCCTCATATAAAGGGTCACTGCGCTATGACAAAATGCCCCTCATGATTTATCTACATGTATCTTGTTATGGGGCCAGCGATACTCGGCCTCTTAGGGTGAGTGATATCACCTTATATTCCAATCTTCACTATCTCATACAAAGGGTCGCTGCGCTTGGGCAAAATGTCCCTCATAATTTACCTACATGTATCTTGTTGTGGGGCAGCTTGGGGTGAGTGATATCACCTTATACTCCAATCTTCACTATTCAAAAAAGTAAATTCAAAACTATCATAATTAAACATAGGTTTAAAAGAGTGGAACTACTCCAAAAACATATAAACTTCTCCATTAAACAAGAATCTTGGGTGTTTTAAAGGATAAAGAGAGTCTTGCAATGGCGAAATCAAGGTCCAAGCAACTGAGCAAGAAGGATTGTCTATGATGCAACTTAGTAACTCTAATGAAGTTAATTGATCACATTTAGCGTTTTTATTAATACTTGTTTTTCTAACAAAAGGGTTAGAATGCCTTGAATAGTTTTTTTGACATGCTAAGAGGTTAAACTGTTGTAACAAATAAAAGGGTAGTGTATCCGATCCATCCTCAAATAAACACAGGTTAGTTTTAAGTACATTAACAATAATCACCACACAAACATATCCATGCTAACAAAAATGACTAAAGAAAGGGACTTTGGATTGTGCCAGGACTGTGTCAAACTCAAAAAGGAACTTTATTTTGGGTAAACCTACAATGGGATTTATGACATGGTTCGCAGATATTAATCTGACTCCTCTACAGGACTTCTCAACAGAACTATACCAGTCTTAAAACGAAGTAATGACTATTATGGTTTTCTCAATCAACTTCATTGAGACAGTTTTTTCTGAAAGCATAACACAGTGCAGAAAGCTGGACATGTTCTTTCGTATATTCGTAATTTCTAAAGCTAGCATTGTAGTTTTAACAGATCCCTCATGAACCTTCATTTTTGACATATCTACTTCCAATTTTGTAATGAAGTATTTGCTGAAGATATTAGAATCACTGAGAATTTAAGATGGTAATTCAAACTAGATGAAATTGACAAGGTACCAACCAATATGCTTCTGCATCAAGGAAAACAATGGCCAAAAAGACAAATTTGAAATGCCAATCTAAAAAAATGCCATCACAAGGTTTAGGTTATAGTTGAAAAGGAAACCTAGAAAACACATTGAGTCTATGTAATATATTGCATGCTTAATAAGAAAAGCATATAACATACCTCTGCTCCAAAGGACCATGGTTCATGGTCTGCAGTTCTCTTTTCAGAGTGACCTCGACAAAATGGAAAAAATGAAGCAAGTCCCATCCACCTACCAAAGAGTTTTGGAGTAGCATTACCAGCAAATCCACCTATATCAGGTCCAGAATATGGCTGCCCACTAAGCCCCTGAAGCACAAATTTGAGGCAGAGGGTAAGCACAGATTACAGAAATCTACCCCCATGTTATTATTAATTTTGGTAGTTACTGTTGAATGCCATAACTTCAGGATATACTCTCCACAACTCAGAAGTAGCATTGGGAACAAAAAACAAATGTTCAAAGTTTAGTGAAGTAGATGCAAATTTGTCAATGGTCTCCTGCATATTCAGCCATCTAAATATGAATGGACAGATATGAAATTTCATAACTAACTTTGGCACCTGAAGTTATTTGAGATCATAAACTTAGAAATTTGTAATTTGTGCAACACCTTAATATATGATTTAATATCACAAATCATTTAGATAACCAGAAATAGAAATGTTAAGGAACCTCATTATACATATAGTTGGACAGTGAATTAACACTTCATTTCAATGATCATAATATTTAAACATACCCAAAGCATCTTCACTAGCAAATCATGAGCACAAATAACATACAAGATACATGTTGTTTGAAGTGAATAGCTAAGTGATAGGGGAAGGTCAGTGGCCTTCCTTCTGTGGGAATCCATCATTGAGAAACTCTTAATTCAAAAAAAGACTGCTCTGATACTATGTTAGATCAAATATTGCATTTATTGACTATATATATATATACCCAAATGAATAATTATATCTCCAACATAGGCATAAGATTAGTTATGCAATAAACCAAGCTATCTCTTTTATTTTTATCTAACAAATTCAAGCATCTAATATTTGGTTAGGTAGAGTATTTATCAAGAAGTGAGATAACAACTATTATTAATCCCACAATATTTTTAAAAAAATGACTCACCAATTGAAGAACCATTGGAAGGCTCATATGTAGGTGTTCCCAGTTTGATAAATTATCACCCGTCCATGTTGCAGCATAACGTTGACTTCCTAAAAACCCAGCTCTTGTGAGTACAAATGGTCTTTTGTTACTATTCGCCATTTTCAGTCCTTCTTGAGTTGATCTTGCCATCAACATGCCATAAACCTACAAGGAATTGAAATTTTACCTCATACCTCTAATAATTACAATAAAGTGTATAATCACCAAAATTAATCCTTTTACCTATAAACTTAAATAGGGAAAAAAACAAAAAGGAGGATACTTGAAATTACATTGTGATAGTGAAAGTGATTTTGACAGCCACCAAGCTCAGGATCTCCCCTGTGTATGTTAGTCACCGGCATTGTTTTTGTTACAGTCTGAATATGGTCACGTCTTTAGTGAGTGAGAGGGCAGAAAGATTGAACCTTTATTTCAAGAAACTTACTTTAAATACAGCAGGCTCATTCATATCATTCCAAATACCATCAACTCCATTGGATACAAAGTCCTTCACTAAATTGGCCCACCATGAACGTGTGTTTTGTTGTGTGAAATCGGGGAACACACAAGGACCAGGCCACACCTCCCCTTAGGTGGAAATAGATATCAAGATGACTACCATTCAGAGAACTTGAACAAAAATCAAATGAGTTAAGTAAGAACCTTACCGACAAAAGGCTCCCCATCTGCATTTTTAATCCACACATTATTTTCAGACCCACTTTCATAGACAAAATAACCATCTTCCTTTTTAATCCCAGGATCAAGCATCCAGATTGCCTTGAAGCCCCTTGCATGAAGATCATTTACCATAGATTCTGGATCAGAAAATTGTTTCTGGTCATATGAATAGAGAGGTTATAATGTGTGCTGAGGAGAATAAGAAGATCACCAGCCAAAAAAAATAAAGTGATGATGTAGTAATTTCAGTAACACTGAGATTTACCATTGAATTACAAGTACATACAACAAATTGCACGAGCAAGTTAGATGACCATAAATGCTCATACACCCATGTGCTTTCAATAACTACGAACTCAATGTCCAATCGGTGCATCTTTTTACTTTTTAGTCTTATTGTTCCAATAAGTTAAGGACCATGGCACATTTGATGTATTGGAAGACAAGGATCACTAGTTATTGAGAATGTGGTTAAAACAGATTTTGTACCTACACTGAATAGCTGGGTGTGACTCAAGCAAACATCTATTTAAGGGGGAAAATAATCTAAGAATTGATGAGTGGCCTTTACAAGAGAAAAACACATACCCAACCAATGACTAGTAGGAGGACACTTACTTTGTCAAATGTGAAACACCGAAAACCATCCATGTAGTCAATGTCCATCCATATAACATCACAAGGTATTCCTTTGTCTCGAAATGTTCTGGCAATCTGTAAAATGCAAGACCCACAAGCAAACGTTGGCACATATTAGCTAATAAACTTTTGCTGGTATACAAATATGCTGAGGTAGAAATTCTTTCTCCTAATACCATTTTGTAAAGGAGTAGTTGAAGGTCTATTCTTAATTAAATGGCATAAATAATCAACCAAAATATATATAGTCAAGTTGTAGGAAATAATTTACAAGGCTAGTAAATGGCTTGTACCTCATTAACTTTCTCAGCTGATTCATAGCTCCACCGACATTGATGATAACCAAGTGACCATTTTGGTGGCATGAAAATGGTTCCTAAATTTGTAAATAAATCAGTTGAAGTAAGATTGACAATTAAGTTAGGCTTTTGCCCTTCCTTTTCCTTGTAAGGAAAAAAATTATAGCAGGGCAGCAAGGCTCTTACATGTTCTCATTTGTGCTTGTACAGACAATATCACATGTCACAGAAAATCTAGCAATGGAAACTTTAAACTACAGCATCTAGTTATCTAAGAAGTGGAAAGTCATACTCAACCAACATGACATTGAAAAATCATATTCAACGAGTGTAAATTGAAAAATCATATTCAATTAACATGAAATTGAATCAATGGTCATTGAGTGGCTGTCCAAACATTGTGAACTCAGATAATTATATAACCTGATTTTGCTTGAAGAGGACATGAGACTAAAGGTAGGAAAGATATTCAAGCTGTTCTCTAGTGAATTGATTTGGAAAAAGGCTTTATAAGGACAGTTTTACAGACCAATTCAATCTTAATATTCAGTTACCCTGTGTTTCCTTCCCTAATCTTTATTCAATTTATAGCCTTTGATAACATGCTTATGCAAGCAAGAGAACAAAAATAACAATGAAGCAGAAGTGGGAGGCAGAGTGCTTTCACTAAGGAAACATGAAGAATTGAAGACAAATGAGGAATAAGAACAGAAAGAAATCTCATTTGTCTATCCCGTCATTGGAAAGTCTTCACCTTGCATTTGGCATTGGTTTACTCAATGCTATTGCCCGTAAATAAACAAAGAAACTTTACAAAAAAAAAAAAGGGAACTAACAAAGGAATAGAATAAGGAAGAAAAGTAGAAATAAAAATAATAGCTTTATACTATAAGAAAGTACTTGTTTTACAATTTTTATTACATGTCAAACTCAAGAGGGAGCCCAATATGCCAAGATATTTAGGTAGAGAACATCTTGGTATTTAACATATTTAAACTCTCGCATTTGAAGATGTGGCAGTAAGAGGTGAAATTTTACACACTCCTAACTTCCTATTCTCATTACCATGTACGCTTAGACCCAACATCGCTATAGATAAGGAACTAGCATGCATACTATGTTAAACCCGAAAGAGATCCTAAGTGCAAACCTCTTGGTCTCTTGTTGTTTCTAAACCTTAGAGGAGAATTTCTAAAAAGGCCTAAAATTCTAGGAGAGATATTAAAGTCTTCCCTAATGGATAACCTAATTGGCAAACCCCCCACCACATTCCCATGACATTACCCACACTCCCTTCTCCATCCCCCTTCTTCCTTTCCCATTGATGCCAAAGCCTCCACAAACAATGTCATCAAACTCCCCTCCCTATTTACGAGACAACTATCAAACTCTCTTTCCTCCCCCACAGCAAGCAGCCGGCTAAGCCCAATATGCGACAGATAAGCTTCTCCTTGGCCACTTTCTTCTTCCTGTTTCTCTTCAGATGACCCTTGTGTTGTGTGTTGTGTCAGATCAACACAAGTATGAGGTGTATCTGAGTTTGAGTAATTGACACAAAATTATAACCTAAATGTTGCATAGAATTCAAATGTCTTTTTGTCATTGAAAAATAATAAATGGGATGATGTCATTGGAATATTTTTCTCTGCCCACTTAAATTATCAGAAGCTATCAAATAATCATATATTTAAAGTGCTCATGATGCTCACAAATGCTTCTTAAAGTACAATTACTGGAATATGGCAAAGACAAGACTCATTTATGATCATCATAAAAAGTATTGAGATAAGAATAAATTTGCATCACATTTTTCTATTTAGAATTAAGCATGTTAAATTTATCAAGAATTAATCAGTCTCAGCATTCAGTAGACAAACAAAGATATTGTTGGGTTTTTTGTCCAACTTTAGCGCGTGAGAATGAAAGTTCAAAACTAATTACTAGAAAATAGGAAGAAGAAAATAAAAATGGAAAGAGAAATCACCAATTGCATGAGAAAGTGACATCAGAATTTTAGTTGGCGAATTGCAGGGTCCAAAAGTAATGATAGGATAAACTGCAGCAGATACAAACTTCACAATACTGGCTATCCGTAAGTCAATCTGTCAAATAAACCATTTAAAAAACAGTTAATTATTAGTCATCATAAGCATAAATATCCAAACTTAATTAAAGATCAACCACAAGAATATTTGATGACCTCGCAACGGCGTGTGGTGTCAGCAAGAATACCAAATGCCTTTCCATCTGGCAGAACAGCCAGAACCCAAGGGTGAGATTGATACAAGGATGTTGTTCCAGGACCAAAACCCCACGCATCAGTGTTCCATGTAAAGATCTGGGATGCCCAAATGGAGGTTACTCTCTGATTCAAAGCATGTCATCGGCAACTAATTAAGAAAATTACCCGTTTCCCTGTTCGTTCAAGCGGCCCACTGACTTCTCCAGTTCCATAGAATGATGTCCCAGAAGGAAACTGCAACAATAAACGGGAAATATGCTATACTGTAGTGTCTAAAATAGATAATGCAATGTCATAGCATCTACAAAGTTTGCGGTTTAGAGTTGGTAGAAAAGGATGCTTAAATGTAACAAGAAAGCATTCCCCCATCGTTACCATATACCAGGCTAAGTGATTTGCAGCTATCATAGGAGATATTACTCTACGCCAGAAAATAGCAAAATAAAAAAAAAACAAAGATATAAAGTTTGTCTTTGAATGAACTCAGAGGGTATAGCATCGCAACAGATTTTCTCGCAGAACCACGTTGCAAAATATTGCAGCGTTTCGCACTTTTTAAGCTCTCTAGAGTGTAGTAAGTATTCTTTGAGCACACTGCATCGCCCTTATTAGCCATAACCTACTATACTTGTTATCGTAGCCATCCACGCAACGCACCTGAATCGTGACGGTCTGCTGACCGTCACAGCGCTCGAAGGTGGGAACGAACTCAGGAAGCATCTGAGCCTCAATGGATTTCTCCCTAGCTTTCGGATCAGCGAACGAAAGGCTGGGGAACGCGGCAGATCGGTCGCTCGCCGAGCAATCGAACCGAAAGACGCCGGCCTCAAGGATCGGCTGGAAGACCATCTTCCCGTAGGCGATTCGCTGCTCGTCCATCTCCAAGTCCAACGAAGCTGATCGTCCAGCAATCCGACTGCGAGCGACGTCGCTGGATCTGCTGCACCTGCAACCGGATCGCGCAATCGATTAATCGCCGGAGATCGATGAGAAACAGAGAGAGCAAGAGACAGATTAAAGTCGGGAAAGGCGAACCTCGAGATGGGGAGCCGAAGGGAGAAACGAGGCGAATCGATGCTCTTGATGGGAATATTTATTAGCTGGAAATGGCAGCGCAGAGGGGGAATCGTACTGCATGAGATATTAGAGCTTATGGAGACTGCCATGATGTTTGAATGTTGGGGATGATGACCATGAAGGCGATTTTTTTAATCTGTGTTTTATTTATGTCCTTTCTGGAAGTTGCCCGGAGTTCTTCACCGTCCCTTTTCGGCCAGAGCTTTTACGAAACCTGACCGGCCCCCACAAGCTTAAAGTGGTAGATTTATAAAAAAGGCTCGAGCAACAACTGCGGTGAGTAATCCTTTACAGTTCCTGTTCTGATTTACTTTCATGATCGAGGATGAAAAGCATTTATTCCCTCCGGGACTGAACTTTTCCTATAGATTATGGTATGAAAATTACATCGTAATTATTTATATTAATAGCTAATAGTTAGTTATGATTTTATCTTCTTCCTATTGACTCAGCGCGAAATTAATAAGGACTGATAAATCACTTTTTATCAGACGATGAAAAACATTTGACACTAACATTCTTCTAATTTTATATCAATTT
>JBBPFP010000068.1:2238047-2261018 GCA_037974795.1 Kaempferia galanga
ACCAAATTGTCCTTTAGAGTTCCTGTTGGTACTTGGACTAATGTATCATCATCTTCATTTGATAGGGGGGAGGCTGGTGCACAAGTATCCAAGATTGTCTTGCTCGGAAAGATACTTTCAAAGGTTCTTCCAAGTACATGAAGCCTCTTTCATTCTCCGGGATCTTAGGCAATAGGCAGAAATCAAATCCCGGTACTCTCTCTCTCTCTCTCTCTCTCTCTCTCTCATCTTTTCCAGAAGAACAATAGCCCGAGGTATTCATTCCACACGTAATAGGAACTCCTCTTCTAACTAAATGTAAGACAAGGAAGCAACAATCTTATAATTGATCAATACTTTAGTTGAATTTCTAGGCTTTCTCCCTTTTGTTAGTGTTGGTCTCCGGGATAGTTTTGATGTGACCAACCAAGTTAGATTAGGTCTTGTGTTGGTCAAATCTTTGTGTCTAAGTGTGCAAGAGCTTAAGAACACAAGAACTCGAGCGAAAGACGCAGCGGACGAGAAGGATAGCGTGGGAGAGAGTCGACGGGCTCAATGCATCCAAGGGACACGGAGCTGCGAAAGAGTACACCGGCGGACGAGAAGGATGTGTGCGATGTTCCAAGGGATGAAAAATCGGGGAGGAAGGTCGCTCGAGGAAAGACGGAAGTTGGGTTCGGGTGAGCCCTATTCCGGATGTCTGAAATCACCAAGATGACTGCGGGAGAAGCCAGATGGAGCCGGACCAGTCAACACGAGATTGACGGGTCCGGGCCTACCCGGGGCACCCGGAAGTGATTTCGTCTCTATCTGATCCACGTTGATAGCCGTTTGCGGGGATAGAGTTTGATCATCTAGAGAGTTTCAATAGAGCTTCAATTGCCTTGGAGTAGCGATCCTCTGATCGTGATCAAGTAACTTCTTTGAGTCTCCTACCTTATTGTTTATGTTTAGTTATTTAATAATTGTTTGGTTTAAGCTTTAATTTGTGCACGAGAAAGGTTTTGTTTTTGATTGTAGGATAGTCACCTCCTCTAGCCGGCCCACAAGGGACCTACAGTTAGTGTATAGATTTATAATCTAAATTATAGAAGAAACAGAATCTGAACCAGTAACCATATTAGTCTCACCAGAACTATGTCCCCGAGATGACAATACAAAATTCTCAAAACATATTATGCTTGTTGCTGATAGAGGACATACAAATGATAAATCCTAAACTATACTCATGGAAGGTAACTATGATAGATAGCATTTTCTGTACTTGTGCTGTTTTGAAAATTACTTTGTTGGAACTATGAAATGGATGTATTAACTTTACTAGTTCATGAATAGATAGATACCTCTTGGATGATTACTAGTTCTCTTTAATGATACATATGTTCTTCTCATCCTGTTCATTGATGATATAAAATCCATTTTGTTGTTTTTGCTACTCACAGGCAATCAAACATGTTGATCACATATGACTGTGTAAAAGGGGTTTTTTAGCCACTGTAAAGATATGAATGATATCTTTCTTGTTTCATAAAAAGATCAAACAAAATATTCCTTTTCTGTTTTTCTATTTTTATTTAGAAACTTTGTTTTTAACTGAAGTAGTTTTCATTCATTTTATCTCTCTTAGCCTGACTACAACATGCAGATTTCTACAACTGGAATAAGGTCAAGATTCGATACTGTGATGGTTCATCATTTACTGGAGATGTGGATGAAGTTGATCCTGTAAGTGAGATAATTACTTGATGCTTCTGATCAAATTCACCGATGAAACCACACTTATCATGAAAAAATTTGGTAATTTGGTTAACTCTGTGATGCTTATTAATGCCTTTTTTTCTCACCAGGCAACAAATTTGTACTTTAGAGGAGCAAAGGTTTGTCTTGCTGTTATAGAAGAGTTGTTGGAGAAGGGGATGAATAAGGCAGAAAAAGTAATTGCCATTCGAATCATGGAGATTTGTGTTTAACAAACTTGATTGATCAATCACCTTAACAAAAAGTATAAGCTGTTACAAATGGGTAAAATTTAGAATTTAAAAAAAACACTCCCTCATGAATGGGTGGATGAACTAGATTATCAAAGTTAATTTGGGCTCACATTTTTTAGTTATTGAACTAGAGAAGATTCAAGTGCAACATCTCCTCTAATATCATGTAAATTTTGATTGGATCTCTTGCCCTAAAAGCTTGCACTGTCAGGAAAGCACTCAATCAATAACTTCTCATTCATGGCAATGCTAGTATCTATGTTATGCGGCCATGGGTATGGACATCCTACATGAGTGTGGATCCAAGTGCCCAGCATGATTATTTTTAACTTTTTTTTACAAATGATCAATGGGGGATATTAGGTGTTCATTCAAAGTGTTTACATCGACATAATATTCAACTTGAACACAAAGAGGAAAGATGAAAATTTTAAGTGAATTTCTAATAAATGAGCATGATTGCAGGCTCTGCTTTCAGGTTGCTCAGCAGGTGGTCTGGCTTCCATACTACATTGTGACAGATTTCATGATCTTGTACCTGAGAACGCAACCGTTAAATGCCTCTCGGATGCTGGTTTTTTCATAAACACGTAAGGCTGGCTTTTTCATTGATGTTATTTGATGCTACATCGATACATTGTTCAAGTATTAGTATGTTATTGCTTTAGGAAACAATGGTTATGTTTTTTCATAACAGGAAAGATATTTCTGGAGCAGAGTCTATTGCATCCTACTACAGCAATGTTGTTGCCACTCATGTACAGTAATTTCTTGCAGCTAAAATTTCCATTTGTTTGTCTGAAAACAACTTGTCTTTGTAATAATGTTTTCATAGAAACTTTTACAAGGAAAACAAATTATTTTTTTCTATTTGGCAATGATATTGAGAATATTTTTCGGGCGGCAACTCATAGAGGTATGAGAGTGGGAAGGCGGGTGAAAGTCATTTCCCCGAAACTAAATTTAGTATTTTCATTCATCTTCTAAACGTTTTCTGTTGATCATGATTATAGGAAAATACTTCACCAAACAAACTGAGACTCACACTGTATAGATTTTCTTTAATGTATAGAAGTGCAAGCTACAAGATAAATTTCATGTTTCCCAAATTAAAGTACACCTTGTCAAATGGTGCTATTTTCCAAAGCTTTTAGTGGTTCTACTACTTCATGTTTGGTTGTTTTTCAATCATCACAATCTACAGGGATCTGGAAAGAACTTGCCATCTTCATGCACTTCAAGGATGACTCCGAGCATGGTGGGGGACATCATTCTACTAAGAGACTGACTTTTTTTCTCGAAAAATATAGGAATTTCATATTTGAAAAAACATTATGCATTTGAACGCAGTGTTTCTTCCCTCAATATGTGGTGCCTGAGATGCACACACCTCTTTTCATTCTGAATGCAGCATATGATGCATGGCAGGTCACAGCTTCATCTGATAAGCCAATGCAAAACTTATCGGAAAAAAAAAACTGCGATAAATTCTGTTGTGGCTTTAAATTTGCAGATCAAGAACATTTTGGCTCCAAGTTCTGCTGACCCACATAAGACTTGGAGTGATTGCAAACTTGATATAAAACAGTGTTCTTCTGACCAGCTCGAGACAATGCATGGTAAGACTTTCTTTTCCTCCTCGGTAGTGTAATTTATGATTCTTAGCATCTGTTTCAGTACGTGGACTCTTTTGCATGAGACTGTTGGTGTAATTGGCATGAAACGAACAGGTTTCCGGACGCAATTCCTGAGTGCTTTGCCGGTGCTTGAGAACTCATCCATTGGCATGTTCATAAACTCATGCTATGCTCACTGTCAGTCAGGAACCCAAGAAACATGGCTAGCTGCTGATTCTCCTTCGCTAATAACACTGTAAGCTCTGCCATTCTCCACTTAACCTCATCTGATCTTTCACGAAAACATCCTGACAAGTAGATTGTCAATATAAAACCAATACCAACATGATCAAGTATTGTTGTTTATCGTAGCCAATTGCCACAGCAGTGGGAGACTGGTTTTACGGCCGGACCATGTTTCAGAAGATTGACTGCGCATATCCATGTGACTCGTCATGTATCAACCGTGTGGATGATTAGGAACCGAACTCTTGCAGCTATATTTATTCTCTAAGCCGAGTGTGACAAACTAAATCAAAGCTTCTTGCATGTTGCCCCTGTTTGTGTTTCTCCCTTTCTTTCTTTCTTTCTTTCTTTCTTTTTCTCAACAAGAATGTTGTATTTGTTCTACATGGGATGCTTTTGGATAGGATCTCAAATTTCTATTGAATCTCATTGTCCATCAACAAATTCTCCTCGGTAAAAGAATGAATTGGTGATCCTTAGTGAGCAAGGTTGAGTGAGTAGTTCTTTGTGGATAGGGTCTCAAGGATCTAAATTATAACCAGTTGCCTGAAACATGTTTCCATTTCCTTCTATCAGATATCACATTCTTGAGCAAGTCCCTGTTTTCAACTTTTCATGTTCTCCTTTGTTATGTTTTTTATCTGATAGATTTTGTTTCTCTTTATCAAGTATCTGGAAATCATGTTGTGTCAAAATATTTGCGGTTGTGGATAGAAATTAGATATCCAATCAGACGTACGAATGGAAAACTCTTGGATGTTCTATAAAGTTTTTGCCATGCTCTCTCCATTCTAGTTCTATTGTTTAGATTTTTCAAAATTTGATATAATAAAAAATTTTGGTAGATAAAAAAATTCTCTTTGGCGATGGGTATTTATTATTGGTTTTTAACTCGGTTAATAAAACTCTCAGGAGTCCAATGAATTGATAAGGCAAATTGGATAAGCCAAACGCATGGAGTGAGCCAAGCAGGCTAGTTGATACAATCGACTTGGGTGAGCCGGTGGCTGGTCGGTGCAGGGGATCTAGTGAGTCGGTCAGTTCCATGTGAGTCAAGCAGCCCAAGCGGTTCAAATAGGTCTAGTGCACCATTTAGTCCA
The DNA here is from genome assembly GCA_037974795.1 of Kaempferia galanga. NCBI lineage: Eukaryota > Viridiplantae > Streptophyta > Magnoliopsida > Zingiberales > Zingiberaceae > Kaempferia > Kaempferia galanga. The sequence continues at coordinate 2,242,980 of JBBPFP010000068.1, forward strand.
CGAGGACCAGGTAAGCTAGGGGATTCAAGAAACCACCAGTTAGATAGTCTAGATTTGACAAGCCAACATATCACAGTGAACATGTTGGTCCTTGGTTCCGGCAAACATGTTGGCCAGGGTGAATCTAGGCAAGATGGCTAGGTCAAGCTAACACGTCGATCCGAGCAACTTACCAAGTTGAGTGGACATGTTGGCCCAAGTAAGCTTGTTGGTTCGAGCGAATATGTTAATCTAGGAAGGTTGGCTAATCTAAGCGGACAAATCAGTTCGATAGAAATCAGGATCCATCTAAATCGAAAGGTGGGTTAATTAGGTCGACGGTCTAAATGGATCAACTGGTTAGATGGGCCAATCAAGCACGATCAGACCCCACTAGGCATCGGTTTGTTCAATAACAATAACACAATACTACATTAACCATTTGTTGCGACTAAGAATATATTTTTGCATAATAAATTAAATATGTACAAATTATGTTTTAGATTTGTATAATAGACAAATTAAAAAAAAATGCCTGTTTTCAGAAATAGTTGGATGAAAATACTTTGATTTAAAAAAAAAAATGATATAACATGGTTGGACCTATTCTTACTGGTTACTGAAAATTCATGTCTATAATGGGAAAAATAAGTCCCAGAAACTCAAACAAATGGTAGAGGCACCATGACAAAGTCTACTCCATGACAAATGAAAATAAACAAAATGTCGCTTCACTTCACAAGATCGTTGGACACCTAAGAACACCATGACAAGATGAACCTCCCGCTACTCAGGTCTCTAAATCACTTTCATGAACATTGAAGTTACTATCATGACTTTAGCATTCCTAATATGGAAAACACACCCAAATCGCTGTTTCACATAATGCCTTGTGCCGTGTGGGGGCATAGCGAGGGAGGAAGAAATGCACGAGCAAGTTCGATGGATGGCTTGAGGAGTTATATTAATGAAATAAAACTTTGATGATCGAGAATGACAAAACCAAGCAGGCAGAGGGGAAAAGATCAAGATGATTGCCAAAAATCAACTATGCAGAGTTAGTCCATGCTTTTTCAGTAAAACATCTATCTTTAAAAGGGATTATAAAAGAAATCCATAATCTTTATACTTGCACATTACAATCGTCCTTCATGACTCAGGATAGTATTACACATCAGATGGAGTTCAAATAATAATAGTGGCCGTACAATTACATATCTGAACGAGGCTAAACTTTTAACCATCCCTTTCAAATGCAAGACCTTCTATGGCACTCTGGTTCTTCCCTGTTGAACAATTGGAACAGAACAAGTCTTTTCAATATTGCCATCGCCGGCCCAATCCACATTATTATAGACGCTCCTTCCAGCTGTCACTGCTGGAATTTTGAAAAAAAAAAAGTAACAAAGTGAAACCATAGGGATTGCTCCCTGAATCTGGCCATAGAACAAAAAAATGATGTTGAATGATAGCATAGCACCGGTTGAGGTTGTGATTTTCAAAATCCATCAAAGATGATATAAAGTTACCACAATGACAACATTATGTGAAAGAACAATGTAGCAACAGCCCAATTAATGACAGTCAGAAACAACACAAGCAAGGCGACCGACTGCAAGCAATCTTTTGGTGCTAGCAACTAATAATTATCCCATTTGGGAGGCTTAAATCTTTCCGTAGTCCTTTCTTGAATGAGCCATCGGTAGGGTTGTTGTCATTGGATGTCCGCTCCTCCGTCCTACAATATCATTCAGCACTATCAGGTGATTATTCTTGCCATCGTGCCCAGAAAGAAAATTTTGTCAAAATGAGTTCAACCAAACCATGTCTAACTATAGGTATGCTATATTTGGTGATGTCAGCCAAAAAATCACTACTTAAAAGTGAAAAATAAAAGGAACTGCAAAAATGATGTTGATTTAATAAGAAAGAAACAATAAAAAAAGAAAGCTGTATAACTACCCCATGGCATGCTATTGCTGAACATAGCATTGGTAGAATGAGAATCTGTTATGTTGTAATTTAAATGAGCTGGCTGACCATGTTGATGGTTTCTTTCACTATGCATAATGGTCGGGTTCATATAATTATACCGATGAATAGATTGCTGTCCAAATCGACTTGGAAAGTTCTGTGAAAATTGGGGTGGACGTCCATTTCCACCACGTGTATCATGAGAGGTAGAAGGGCCCTCAACCAGTGAATATGCCTGACGAAGTCCATCTGTTCTGAAATCAAACAAATAGGAAGACAATGAGCTGTACGGTATAGGACTAAAATTACCAAAGAGAAATTGACAACTTGGATGAACAAGATTCTGAGAAGGACACAGGTATATGTGACGAATTGTAAAGCACTGTTGTAACACTCGTTTGGGTAGCAGAGTATAAACAAAAAAAAACATCAATAAATTCTCAGTATGAACACATTTTCACTCCTAAAGTGTACATTTTGATGGGCTTTTATTTTACAAGGTACATTAATAAAGTTAGTGGTCTAGTGAGTTAGTCCCAATTTAGTCCAGGTTTACCGTTTTAGTATGTCTATACATACCTCATCTACATTGGTGATCTCAATATTATGATAAACAATACAATATTTTCTTTCCAAATTCTACAGTTGACTTCACATTATGGATATCATGGAACATTTTCCTAAATTACTTCAGGACCTTTGAGAGTGCATGCTCAAATCTCTTCTTCCAAATCCCCCACCTACATTGACGATCTCATTATTATGATAAACAGTACAATATTTTTCTCTTTCCAGATTCTACAGCGTACAACATTTAACTTCACTGAGGATATCATGGAATATTTTTCCAAATTAGTTCAGCGTCTTTGGAAACTGCATGCTCAATCAAATCTCTTCTTCCCGTACATTATATTCAAAGTTATTTTCTGATTGCATGTGAGGAATTGTTGTAAAAACTATTTTCCCAAATTAAGTAAAAAATTAGCATGTATTATATAAAATAAATATAACAAAATATAAATATAATTTTGATCAAAATAAAAAATCACATTAAGTATTTGTCAAATTAATAAATATAAAATATGGCAATGCCCTATTCTATTCAAATAATAATGTTACAATAAATTAATTAGTAGAACAAAATATTAGCAGTTAAATAAAAGTTTCAAACCAACATCATCTATGATATCAAATATAAATTATATTTCCCTTTTAAGAGAATGAAGGTTAATTAATGCACTTGGGTTGTTTATAATTAATCCTGAATTTTAAGAAGTTGGAACTTCCAAAGAACAGGGTGCAGAAACAAAATTGAAAGGTCATGAATACAATTGTTTTTTGGACTTGGGGTTAGACCTGAGACCCTAAAACTACGTGCTATATGCAATAAAGAAAATACAATGGAGAAAAAATTACCTCCCTAATTGCTTACATCTGTACATTTCCTCTTCTCTTAAAACTTAAAACCCTCTGATACAAAACTAATCGATTTTGAGTGAAGGTATCTATGGCCTAAAGTTAACATTAGGGCCAACAAGGCTCCAGTGCTGGGGAATGTAGCACAATTGTTGAAGCCCGGTATGTGTATAACACTTACAAGTATCCACATTGGTAGTTGGATCTCAATCGATCCTGGCTGCCAACTTGCTTGTTTAGCAAAACTGTAGTTGTCTATCCAACATCAACAAGATCATCCAGATAGTATTCTGGCTAAGATTAATCATAGATGTCTAAGATTTTTCCTATGGATTTCAACTCCACCTCTTCTTATGAATTTAAACTCCAGTGCTAACTAAAGAATTGAAGAATGTAATTAGTATATTCTAGTTCTCATGTTTATTACCTTTGTAAAGAAATCTCCTCATCAAATAAAATTATATAGATCATAGTTAAATATTTAACATATGTTCTAGTTAATGAAAAGCACTTTGTTACAATGTTATGAAATGATTTTAATTTTTTGATAGAAATTGCATATATAGCATATACTTTGTTGTTTCAAATCTAACTTGAACTTTAAGATTTCATTTGCAAGCATACACTTCCAAGTATCCTATAGTTATACAAAAACAATTTATTTCATTATGAGTAACTCAAACACTAGAAATTATATCTGTACAAAGTATAAATAATGAAAAAAAGTGTGCAATATATGGAAAAATAAATAACAAAATGCAAAAAGGATCATAACTTCTAGAAAGCCCTAAGATTTAATCTACATAATCGGCACTTTTCTTTCATGACTTGTTACTTGGATGTAGGGGTGAGCAAAATATTGGTTAAACTGGAATAACTGACCGAGCTGACCAAATTCAAAAGTTCGGTTTGGTTAATTTGAAAATTCTATTAAAAAAAAAGTCATGTTTATTTTAATTTATTTGGTTCTACCTTGATTTTAAAATTCAAAATTCACTTAAACCAAACCCGTATCAGTCAACTGTTATGTTGTGACTGTTGTACCTGAATTGGAAACTCAATTCGGTTAATTCAACAACCCACCCAATTAACAAATTTTATATCGATTTAGGGTTCACTTTGTTCGTTTTAGTAGCAAAGTTCAATCGGTTTAGGGTTTACATCGGTTTGTCCAAAAAAAATCAGTTCAGTTTCAGTTTGTTCAGTTGAGTTTTGAACCAATTGCTCAACCCCACTTGGGTGGATGAATACAAGGAAAGAAAGAAAGGGGAACAAAAGGAATAAATTTAAGCACCAAATATGATTACCCACGTGAACTTTTATATTACTTTCCCTTCCCTTCTTATTCATGCATGGATTAATCATGATTGAGTTTCTAATAATCGTGATTAAGTTCTTACTACAAGACAAACAAGAATTTGGATCTCTTCCTTGCTTATGATACTTCATTAGCTCTGATGCTTTTGTAGCTAAGCCTGCATCAAACCCAATCCAAGTGACACCTCTTTTTTCTCAACTATTTGCATATATTTCTCTGAATACTATATCATTTCAGCAAGTTGATCTCTTCCTTCTTATTATCTTGATTTGTTACATTAAATTAAACATAACATTTGTGAATATGTTTACATTTTTCTAAAGATGACAAAAAGTTGAACTAGTAAATTTTTCTTTCAAGTTGAACTAGTAAATTAAATTTGTGTGGCTGGATCAGTTAAACTCACAAATACGTTGTTGCATTTGGAGGTTACAGGATGCAATGAAGTGCATGACTCACAGCCCCATCTTTATACTAGTTGTCATATGGTATGCTAAGCTAGCTAAATGAGTTAAGATGCTCACGCATTAGAATAGAAACTTCGAACGTCTCATTCATGGAATTGTTTTCATTTGCAGCACATAATCGAGCAAAGAAAATAATGAATACAGATGCTATAGCCATATGGTCGAATGAAATATTAGCAAAGAGATATCATAAGAGAGGTTATAGTTGTTCAAAACGTAATGAAAAAGGACAAAAGAGTAAACCTAGAGCACAAGTAAATAGACCAAAGGGCCAGGAGGCATACTAAAAATAACCATGAATAAGTAGCATTCACAACTTGTGGGATACAATATGCAAGGACTTCCCACCAATTTCAATGACTAATAAAAGTTTGATAGGAAGATATGATCAACCAAAACCCAAGCACTGATGGCGTCAGATGATATGAGACAAAAGAAAGTCATATTACCAAAACAAAGCAGTGTCAGGCACACATTGTATGACATTAAGCATCACATCTGCTATCAGCACTAAACTGCAGAAATCAACTATCTATCACTGATAACAAAGCGGAATAGATGATTGTGATACCTTTGGTTTGATGGCAGGAATGTTGAGCTTACACGAGCTTGATTATGACCAAGGCTATATCTGTTATTCCCTCCTGCAAGGCTGGCAACATCTGATGGGTCATCCAGACGCGTGCAATTCGCAAATTCAGTTCTTAGTGAGCTGTTGTCTATGCTATCCTCTTCTAAAAGGGATTCATCACTGGGAAAGGGGGAAAAAGAAATATAAAGCATTTAGATGATGATTAAGGGGTAATCTAAATAACTGCAAAAAAACCAAGAAATTCAAAAATAAACCACAATAAGGAATCCTAACATTACCAAACATCCATAAATTTTTGCTATTCCAGCAATAGGAGTATATCTGTAATAGATTTAGAGTGGGGAACAATAAGAACTCAAGACATCCTTGATCTTCGATAACCTTTCATATGTAGAATATATGTAACAGATTTAGACACTACCAGGTGCAGTATACAAAGGATTGTAAACATGACAAACGAAATCCATCAATTGTCATGTGTGCACTAGACATCAGTGGTAAAAGCAGAAGAAAGTGCAAAAGAAGACAAGAATGTCTTAGCCAATTAGCCAAATATCATTAAAATTAAGAGAGAAAACCCATAACATTGGTTGAATCTTGTTAATAAAAGCAACCATCTACTAGCATTTGAACTATTTGAAAATAATAATGATAATAATAATAAACATGTAATGTTTTTGAATAAAAAAGAACACTTTCTAGACAAGATTAGATGGAAGCTTTGTGATTTCTATAGATGAAATATAAAATAAACTGGGCTAGACCTCCGTACTGTATCTTCTAATAACCATCTTGTCATAATAGTTTATCCTACAGCCCCACTAAAAATATTATTAAGCCTAGGTACATTGAATGCATCAAAAGCAATCTCACAAGCCAATTAAGGCAGAAAGAAATGACTAAGTTCTAGAATAAACAATAGGTTTGCAGGATCCAGGATTCAGTTTTTACCTGTATCCAGGGTCCCATTCTCCAGGATGAGGCACTGATGAACTTACTTCTGGTTTATCAAATGAAACTTCTGATCTGTGAGAAGTAGGCGTGGAGGAGTTATGCATGTAAGATGCGGGATAACCTTTCGGATTGGCAGAAGTTACACTACAAGAGCCATTTGCTCCTCCCATCTGTTGCCTCCAGTTAGAATGACTACCAACTAAAATTGCAATATGAGAACCACCATGTCCTGAGGACTGAGCCTCTGGATAGTTAGAGGTCATGCCATCACTACAAAATCCTTGCCCATGCTCAGGTGCACTTCCATAAGACTGCATACACATAGTGGGGTAGCCCACACTCCTTTTATTATACTGACCAACAACAGCTGCTTTGCCCAATGAAATACCCCGAGTACCACCTCTAACTGGTGATGTTGAACCATATTTTACAGGCGAAGCTGATGAAATCTGCATCTGAGAACTTGGAGGAGTAAACTGAGAGGGACTTGCTCCAACAGACATTGGTCCCAGACCTCCATAAGGGCTAACACTGTACCCATTTCCATGAGATAGCTGAGATCTCTGTCTGGCATCTGGACTGGCTCCAAGAAATGGTCCTCCAACTTGTACATGCATGTTGAACCCAGATGGACCACGTGGTGAATTGTAGGCGTGAACAGTGTTAATGTCACCATAGCTTCCATAATTGCTTTCTAGACCTGTATGATCATTATAACTACAATGGCTCCCAAAGCTGCCATAACTGCTTCCATAAGACATCGGTACCTTGTGAAAGTGAGGGCTTTGTGATAAATATTTGTTAACACTTGAAACCTGATAAATGAATAGATTTCTTCACAAGGGCATCAATTTAACAATAAACTTATAACTAAAAGTTATGATGAAATGATAATCAAATCAGATGGTTTACAGGTCAAAAATGACAATAGGGTTTCACAATGACCTGAGGAGAAAGACCAGCAGCTAGCCAATGACCACCTCCTGGATTGTGATCCACAGTTACAGTATGCATGACTGGCTAAAATTTCCAATAAATAAAAAAATGCTTAGTTTAGTATCTAACAACAATCCAGAGTAAGAACCCTCATAGCAATACCCTTCAGAATCTAGAAGCAAGCAGAGGATAACTTAATTGACATAAATTCATTGTCATGAAGCCATACAGATATATATCAGTGAAGAAAGAAATGGAAGATTACCAACTATCCGAAACAATTAACATGCAACTATTAAATATAAAGCCATAAAGCATAAGATAAGTCAAGTTAGTGAGTTACAAACTGAGGGATCTCAACCAAATGCCATACATCAAATCAGATGATGCTGGTGCAGTTAATATGCAGAGATCACAAACTATGGTAGATATCATCAGGTTTGGTTTTAATAGAACTTACAATTCTTGGAGACTCAGGGGGTGGTTTATAAGGACGTTCGAATGGGTCTCCGGTGACAAATGGATGACCTGAAGCCTGAAAATGAGACACCATATGTAATTGCATAAATAGGAATAGCAACTCCATAAACTATTGACAATTCAAGACTACAAGTAACAAGCCAAAATAGAATGATAACCTGAAAAGGAGACCACCGTTTTCCAGGGTCAAATTCAACAAGACCCCTCAAGAAATCAACCAAGGCTAAGCGGGTTAAGCTTTCTGCAAAATGTTTACAATCTTAAAAAGTTAAAAAGCAACTGCTATCAGCATCTGTGAAATACAACCTTGTAATCCACTTCATGATATACAACCTTGTCATCTAACCTTTTGACTTTTCCTTTTCTGACAAATTTTTTCTGTATGGATAGTTGGCAACGATATCATCCAACTTTACATAGTTAAAGTAGTGCTTCCCAATGGCTGATTTTTTTGACTCTCTCTTTGGAAATATCAGAAGAAAAATACATGTCTTAGAAAGTAGAAGATATGAAACAATTATCTCTTTCAACATTGTCAAAACTTACTGATTCATATTCATCCTCAGTCAGAATACGATAAGCACTAATGATTCCCTTGGAGGTCCCATCATGCTCTGAACGATGAATACTACCAACATGCTTAAAAAATTTGCTAGTATTTTTTGCATCCCTAAGCAAACTATCAGGTGGTTGTCCGCTGCATAAAATATCACACCAAAATCACCATTAGCAATATGGCGCAGCTTTAGTAATCAACCAACAGAATTTAGTACAAACCCACTAAATCAATAGAATCACACCCCTATTGTTCTCTGTTGGATTCTTATAACACAATCCATTTCCAGCCTTTACTATGGCAATGCAGTTTAAAGAAATAAAGTTGCCCCTTCCCATTTTAAATTTTAGAAACAAGAAAAACCTCCTTAAGATCCAAATCAATAAGAGTGAGAAGATGCCATTGAAAGTGATGGTAATGTGCAAGTGTTGCATGGTTCTACAAGTTTATCCCAGAATGGATCTAAAATTGCAAGTCAAACTTGTCACTAGATTAATAACGGCCATGATGAAAGGTCAAGGGGAACCAAAATACAAGCAACATATCTGAAACTTAATACATGAAAAGCATGTTTACACTTGCTTGTTGCAAGTTGCAACAAAAAAAATATTTTAAAAAAAGTTAATCTAAAGGAAGATTCAATGACTGACAAGGCTAAACCATATAACATAATTATGATAAGTGCCAAAAAAATATACGGAAGCAATAAAATCAGAGATGACAGAACAGCCAAGCAAAGAAGTCATTTTAAATACTGGGGGAAAAGAAAGACAAATAAATAAGAGAGAAGTAAGGATGCATTGAGTTGGAAAGATAGATGATAAGATGGAATAGTGTTTCCATTATATTATTTACTTGGATAGATAGATGGGAGGATGGATAAGAACCAAAAAGAAAGACACTTCTCTCCTTGACCTGCCTGTTTTGATTGATCAAAAATAAGGAACGGAAACTCATGCTGATCCACCCACTTTTCCATACTTTCTAGCCCATTTATCCAAGTAAACAGCATGAGGTATCAAAAAATTAAGGGATTCATCCTGCCATTCATCCACGTATCCAACTAACAGACCCCAAAAGTAATTTTGTGGTCTTGAGAGCTAGATAGCCAGCATGATCTACGTAGATGATGTTAATCATGTACTAAAATGATATCAAAAGGTAATTAGGCAGATGCCTTAGCAGTAATTCAGCCTTCGTGTCTACAGATGGACATTTTGAATCTCACACAACCTAGACACTGACCTCAACTATGGTCCAAATTCCAACGAGGGAAGAAAACACCTTAGCAGTAATTCAACAGTCGTGCCTATAGATGGATATTTTGAATTTAACCCAACTTAGACAGTGACCTCAACTATGATCCAAATTCAACAAGGGAAGGAAACAGCTTGCCAAAGATGCTAGGGAAAGCAAGAGGGTATAGGATAAGGATAGGAAATTATTTTTTCTAGTTTAGGTTTCCTTGGAGAGAAGGAAAGAAGTTGAGTTTCCATTTTGGCTATTTCCATGGAGGGAAGGAAAGAGTGAGGGACACCTAAATTTTTTTTTAAAAAAAAAAAATTAAATCAAAAGTAGATTTGAAAAAAAAAAAAAAATCTTGTCAAATTTGAGCTCCATTACACGTAAACAATGTTTTTTCTGACTAAATGAAATGGAAGCATATTTGGGCCAAAACCACAGAAAAATTTCCCTAGACCTTTTTGTCCCTTCTTTGCTTTCTGCCAAAAGAAACAGAGATGTCCGGACAGCTGGGCAAATATTTCCACCAGCTTGTTTTGTGTCTGTATTTCCTTCCCTCATAGGAAAAATAGCCCAAGGCACTAGGAGATAGTTTTCTTCTATTAAAAAGTCATATACAAAAGGAAAAAAAATAGAAACACAAAATAGAGTAAGACTGAAACTAATATGAAAAGACAGAAGTCTAGAGTACGACAATGAAATTGTATAGTTATTTTATAATCAATCGAAGTGAAGAAAATTTAGAAAGAAAGGGATATTGCTAGATATATGAGCACAATTGACAAGCCTGACACTCAATTTACTAATATGCAAACAATCTTATATTGTCAGATGATCAGCTAGCAACTAGCTTTCTTATGTTACCCTGTATGATGTTAGTGTCAACAAATTGTATATGCAAGAAATTAGTTTAACTGCATGAAAATTTTAATTACATATATCTTCTTACTTGGAACTAAGCACCTCAACCAACAAAGGAAAATAGCATCCTATAAGACATTAGCAGATTCACAAATAATTATTAATGGGATGGCACGAGCTGTGTAGAATAGAGTAGCAAATGTAGAAGAACAAAGTTGACATAATAGTAATTTGTCATCCCAGTCTAAAGGTACTATTGCTTCTTAGTCAAGCTCCTCTGGTGCATATCCCAAACAAGTCTAGGATTAAATAATTTTCATGAATACAAAACAAAATTGTTGAAAAGGATTTATGAAATATGAGTCCACTAAGAATGATGAAAGTCATAGAAAGCATAGATTAAATTTTAAATCAAAATTCATTCACTAATCAACTTAACTTTGAAGATTTATAAATTATATGTAGAAGTAAATGAGAGACACAAATAGAACCTTCAGTATGTAATGGCGTACATCAAGAATAGTTGCAGTTAATTTGTTTTGAATTGACATGCCTAGTAAAAGAAAGATGATCTGCACACAAATCTGCAATCTAATCTATATTCTGTAACTAATTAATACTACTCTGAACCTTCTCAAATCTTATCTTCGAGTTATTTCGGTGTTAGACTGGTGGCTGGCGTCAATAACAATGCAAACATCACGAGTAATGGAGGAGAAAACAACATGCCACAATCCTTACTACAAATTAAGTTCTGGTTATTTGAGCAACAACTTCCAACAGTTTTTACTTTATAATAAGATAATATGAAATAAATCTAATTAGCATAGTAATATGGATGTAGATTGAAACTTAGATTAACTTTGATTAATCTCAGTGTAATACTACACGGATAGCAATATTATTTAAGCTCCTTTATCATCGCAAACACGAACTGTTCACACAAAGCAAACACAAAAAGAAGCAGCTCTAAGATTAATAAAATCTACAATTTCACAAACTACTCAACTCATTAGCTGTAGCATACTGGAACAAAAATGTGCAAACCTAAAAAAGAGTGAAGAAACAAATACCTACCCAAGTATCTCTATCATCCGGTTAAGGAGATCGTATTCAGAGGCTCCAGGAAACAAGGGCAAACCAAGAAATAACTCAGCAACGATGCATCCAAATGACCACATATCAATTGAAGTTGTATATCTTGCAGAAATATTAAGCACAAAACACTTCTACCTGGTGATTACAAATATGAATATTTACAGAGACATAATAAATGCTCTCAATTTGATATCAGCACTCTAATGAGAAAAAGATAAATCTCGATGCTGCTGATTATAAAAGATAGATATGTAAGGATACGGATAACCAAGAAGAACTTCAGGAGACCTATAGTAGCGGCTCTGCAACACATAGTAACAAGTATAGCAAGATTAAATGTATACTAAACATTTAACAACCATTATTCTTAACATAGTATTATTGTGAGTAAGATTAATAATGAGATAGGCAAGGACCTGTATGTAAGAGTAGACTGTGCGACCTTCCATACAGGCTGATCCAAAATCAATAACTTTTATTTGTGGTGGCTTCAGTCTATAGAAGCAGAGAAGATTTGTATCCATATTCAGTGAACAAGTAGATATAAAAAAAAGTCTTTCCTGCTCTTACAATTAGCACCTCACCTTGTAGAAATGAGTATGTTTTCTGGCTTCATATCACAATGAATTATACCAGCATCTTTCATGACAACCAATGCATGCAAGATCTAAGAAAATTAGCATAAAATGTATGAAGAAATCATATAAAACATGCTTCTATTCAACCCAAATTGATAATCTGTCTAAAATCAAAACTTGAATATTGAATGGCACCTCTCACCTGCTTTGAGAACGCCTGCACAATGTTCAGAGACAAACCTTTGAAGTGGTTCATTTTGATTAGTTCATACCTACAACACTCAGCACATCAGTGCCAACAACCATACAGATAGAGAACTCATTTTATACAACACCAAAACTATGTTAGATGTTCATATATATTCAAAATACAGCTTACAGATTTGAGCCAAGCATTTCAAAGGATATGCACAAGTGTCGATGAAATACAAAATAATCAAGGATCCGGACTATGTGATGTTTATCATCAGGATCATACTTCTTATTCAACTGAAAAGATTAGAAAAACACTGAAAATAGTTATCATGTATAGAAATAGTTTGATATAAACATGCACAACTCTTCGTTTGCATCATTTACCATGTCCAGAATAGAGAACTCAACCACTGCCTGCTGATAGTAAGCAGGTTGGTTCTTAATTATCTTCACGGCAACATATTTGTTAGATTCCAGATCCCAGCATTTGGCAACCTGTCCAAAGGTCCCTTGGCCAAGGGCATCTTTGACAATGTACCTAAAATCCAAAAGGGACATAAGAACGAAAGCTGTTACGGGTAAATTAATGATACAAATATTTAGCATCAAATATCCTAAGGTCCCATAGTTAATAACTCAAACATTGTCCATTCTGTCTGTCAATTATGTAGTCAAAATTTAAGACCTCAATCATGGTTTCAGATGTCTAAGTATAATTTCCTCTGGGTACATCAGTCCAATCAGCACTATAACAACGTATATCCGTCATATTGACTTGTGATATTTCTAGCATTTGTCCAACTGTGACTCAAAACCAGTTTCAACTGATAAATGTCATTTACAAAGATTAACAGAGAATTGAGGACAATTGGAAAACAGAAAAAAAAATAACACAGCCTTAAAGTTAATTACATCATGTAATACAAATCAATTGATCAAAGAAACCAAGAACATTAGAAACAGGGCAGTACCAAGTGTCCAGTGACTGAGCTACAAAAGATAACAATAAACTCAGACCTTTACTGTCAGAAAAGACTGTTAATGTTGCATCTTAATACAACAAAGGTTAAATTAAAGTAAATAGAAAATGCAGTGTACAAAATTAATTAATTGTAATTAATGTGAGAAGCCTAACCTTCCTTTTGTTTTTGAGTTGACCAGCTCAAAGTTCACGTACAAGATGAGATCTGAATTGGCATTGTCAAAACCATCATTCAGTACTCCAGTGGATGGATTGGTTAGGAATCGTTTTGGATTCAGTGACTCTGAATATCTAAAGGCAGGATTGCATGCTTGGAAAGTTTCAACTATACCCTTGGTCACCTTTGGTACAAGCTGGATGAACAAATTTCATCAGTAAATAATATTCAGCTTTGTACGGTCCAATATGGCAATTGAAACGGTATATACCAACATGTCTATGAAACTCTGCATGGCAACTAGATCAATAGCACAAGTTCCGGATGGGAATTTACAGTTAAGTGCGAGACAATATTTTATTTTCTCATGAAGCAGATTAATCTATTGTTTGGCCTCGTGTTACCTAAAAAATTCTTCAAGTAAACTGTTGTACAAGCATTCAGAAAGGTAAGAAAGTGAATGATTGAATCTGTCAACCAAAGAATTCAAAACATCCAAGCTCATTTGGTATAATTAAAGAAGGAAACCACCTACCCTGGTTAATATGGGTTTCATTCAGGTATTGAACAAGCATGGAGTAAATAATAAGCAGCACATTGCAGTTGACACTATGAAGTTAATCACATCCAAATTTGTGGCACAATGCTGGGTGGCATGCATAGTGTATGCCTTCACATACAATAAGGTTTTATACACCTATTCTATTAATACAGGTCACTCAACATAGGATGCCATCAATGAACTAAGTAGCAGTTATTAGTGTTTGGTTATATCAATCTTTTCCTTCAAATAAGGTCCATGCAAGACCAGAGGAAAGAATAGCAATGCAATGGTATACAATCACTGCCAAGCTATAGGTTCAAACATTGGCCCTACTGAATCAGTATAAACAGCTTAGTGCATAAACGTCCATTCTAACAGTAATGAAAAAAAAAAATGTAAATAAGTATCATATGCAGTATGCACTTCATTCATTTGATAGTGAATGTTGGGATTTAGTTTAAAATAATAGTGCAATCTTATCCAATTATAAACAGGCTAATGTTTATCAATTCCAAGAGAGGAATAAAGACATTGCACGAGAAAGAGATACCTAATCTCTTGGAAGTCATATGGTAAAAGAATATTTTAAAAAATGGTTAGCCAATGAGAAGCCTTGTTCAAAGTCAACTTGAGGCAAAGAGACTAAGAATAGGAAGATACATTGGTAATTCAAAATCTTTTTTATATGACTTTTCTCAATATTTGCTATTTTGAATGTTGTCATTTGTTAGAAATCTACTGATTTTTTTTTTAACAAAAAAAAGGTGTTTCTGAGATAATGACAATGTACAGTATTTTTTTAGAGCACTTGATAATCCTATAGGCCCCATATAGGCTCCAGATTTGAAGTGGGTTTGGGCAAACCTTCATCGTGTACAGGTCAGAAGATGCTGGTTTGACGAGCATTTGCGTTGGTGGCTGAGGCGTATGATAGAATTGTAAAGAGGCAAGGTGGTTATATTTGATAAGGGAA
This sequence comes from Kaempferia galanga, assembly GCA_037974795.1. Classification (NCBI taxonomy): domain Eukaryota; kingdom Viridiplantae; phylum Streptophyta; class Magnoliopsida; order Zingiberales; family Zingiberaceae; genus Kaempferia; species Kaempferia galanga. Next base: position 2,258,282 of record JBBPFP010000068.1, read on the forward strand.
GTGACAAAGCCAACAACTATATTGGGGACATATGAAGTAATTCCACAAGAGAACTCCATATATCTGCTGCACCAAGATCAACAAAGAGACCAAGAGATCGCATCTAAGCAATGACAACCAAGCGTAAGTTTCATTCTTAAAGTTCGATTCTCACTAAAAATTCAAAGAAATTAGAGTTAAGAGAGTAGTATGTCCCAATGGATGGGAAGAGAGTAAAGCATAAAGGAGCAAAACATGACAGCTCCGCTAAGTTATTATAGGCTTATCCGGCTTAGCCCTTTAATAGAGATTCATAAATTAAAAACTTTAACCCAAGCAGAGAACCTGGCTTTAAATCTAAAAAGTTGAAATAGTAAAGTAGTCTTATTCAGAGGATATTAGATCAATACCAATTATTAATATTATACCCAATGGCTAATCTAGTAAATAAGACTAAATGTTAAACCTAACAACTAACAAGTTTTCAACAATGATACGTCTCATGTTAAGTTTATAACTAACGTACAAAAAAGTCATTGTCTCTGTCATAAGACTATATCAAATCGGCAATAATCACCTAAAGAGATTGAAGAAGAAACTCAGCCAGAGTAGGTACCATTTGGGAGGGATGAAATTGCTTTATTCTAGTAAAAAGAGAAAAATCACAAGCAGATTTATGAACTCCAATGTAATTCAGAATGACTAAATACAGTTTGAGACTAAAACTACATATTCTAACAAATCTAATTGTTGACTCCAACATAAAGCACACAATTTTCAATCTATTTTTGTAAAAAAATTGTTATATAATCATAGCCATTTTATAAGTATAAAAATACAACTTTGAAGAAAAAGTTCAAGAAAATAAATATGCTATCAAGACAAAAAATGTTTGAACACATATTTAATATTACTAGTAACTCAGAAGTACAAACTGCAGACATGTTATTGTCATTTGAGGAGTCTTACAAAATGAAGTTTCCTATATTTGGATAAAAAGAATAGCTACAAGACCCCCGACATATACAATAGCTTGATTATAAAAAATTAACGTGCACTAAGGTACACTCTAATAGTCTCAACATGCCACCTAAATTAGACCTTCAGCTCATATACATCTAGTCAATCTAAATTGGACTATGGTATCGCAAGAACTCATTAAAAGACACAACATGAAATTGAATCGTTTCTTTTCCTAGTATTAATTCACAGAATGGAATTTGCATGAAGTCACAGCAGGTGTGACTCAGAATGTGTTATATATATGTATATATAGTTGAAAACCCTGGCCCCTGAACCTGTAATTACCGATCTTTGAGATGGAGCGCCTTGTGACTACGAAATCAAAAAAGTGAAAACAGATAAACTACACTAGTTTCAGTGGTTGCAGGAAAGCTAAAAATGAGCTATGAGCGGAAGGAAAAGAAGTACGGATTTTTTGACGATCTTCCGAAGGTTGTTGGTGTCACTTCCGCAGGGCTCCGGCGAGGACTCCCCGGATGACTGGGCAGGAGAAACATACGGGCGGAAAGCGCTCCAAAGAGGATTCCAAGTCAGAGAAGCCCCGGACGGAGTGCAGCGAGATCCATCCGCTCCCACCTTACTGGAATCAGCCTCCGCCATAGAAGCCCTACCGATCAGCCCCACCGGGCCACCGTCATCCGCGCGCCAACGACCTGAGCCTAAGAACCCGGTGCAACGCCAAGATCACGGACCACGTCAGCAGTTCTCGAATTCGTCGAGACGACAGCGCGGCGACCAGCCCCGGATGAATCCGGGACCATCACCTCAGTTCCAACGCCGTATCGAGGCGGCAAAGGGAAGCGGCGACGAACAGATCGGGAGCTCAAAGGCGGAAGAGGAATTGGCGAGGGCTAGGGTTGCGATCAGTCGACGACGATGCAAAGACGGCGATCAAAGGGAGGGCAGTGGGCAGATGGGAGGGCGGACGCGAGGGGAAGAAGCGGAAGAGGGGGGACACAAATTGTGGCCGTCTTCCTCCGCTAGGAAATGAACCTGTATTTCCGAAATTTTCCTTCCTTTTATTTTTCTTTTTTTTTTCCGTTGCTTTCCTACTGAATAAAATAAAATATAACACAATAAAACGAAATAACTTTTTCGGCCTTCTCTCACTCCCTGTTAAATTAACGTTTGTTTATTTATTCTATTAACTAAGTACAAATCTTCGCGTCGGACTTATTTAGCAATAGCTTAAACTTAATTACTTCGATTTTTCCTGATTCTTTTCCTTTAATATACGTCAACATTTAAAATAAAATGTGTAGGCTAAATCGAGGTAATGTAGTATTTCATATCCTTTTCCTATGAAAATAAAATAAATAATAAATGGCTGGGTATTGGGTTAATAATGGTTATTGTGTAGTAGATACTATAATGTTGTAGCAGTTATTAGATATAAAGGTGTAGCTGCTACTACATAAAAACTGCTACAACGTGTAGCAACTACTACGCAATAACTGTTACAACATGTAGCAACTACTACGCAATAATTGCTACAACGTGTAGCAGCTACTACATAATAACTATTACACAGTAGTTGCTATAATTGTGTACTAGCTTCTACACATTGTAGCAACTACACTATCTTGATTTAAAAATCAGCACCACAATAATTGTTGCATACAATTATAGGAGAGTGATCCGGTGTGGTTTTGGAGCCCACTTAGAGGGTGACAGGGCAGTAGGGTAGGTGGCACGTGGCGCGGGAAGGGCGGATAGCCTGGCGCCACGTGACGAA
>JBBPFP010000068.1:2322801-2337337 GCA_037974795.1 Kaempferia galanga
AGTGTTATAATCGTGTAGCAGGCCAGTTGTCTGTGATGTATATGGGATGTAAGGAAATCTGACTGACGCTACACTGGTCGGGTGTGGGTTATGTTCGCGAGTTGTAGGTTGTGCGCGAAGGCTCCTGACCGGTGCTAAGCCGGTCGGGTGTACTCTACACTCGTGAGTTGTAAGCTAGGCGCTGGGGGATCCAACTGGCCCTATGCTAACCAGGTGTGTGCTAGACCCACGATTTGTGAGGGAATCTGACCGACGGGTGGGCGTTATGCTCCCAGACTGTAAGCTAGGTATTTTAAGGACCCGACCGGCCATAAGCCGTCTAGATAGGCGCTATGTGAGGGAGATGTATGCTGGATGTTCTAAGATTTGACCGACATTCAGTCGATTAGATGAGTGCGCCTGTAAGGTATAAGTGATCCCCTCAAAGGATCTGACCGGCATTATATCGATCGGCCTTGTACTATACACTTATGACTGTGAAGCGGGCGCGCGGGCTTATAGTAGGCATAGAAAAGTCACCTTAGGGGACCCGACTTGTGTGGAGACCATTCGGCCTGATCCCATCTTCCTTTACTTTGACTGCCACGTTCCCCATGACCTTGACTACCACATCCTTAATATTTTGACCTTCACGTTATCTTGACTACCAGTCTTGCGCAAACCTTGGGGCCCCACCTACTTACGTAATTTAGAAATGAAGTGGAAAAAATGATAAAATGCAAATTAAATCGGGAACAAATAAATAGAAGTGCAGCTTTATAAAGAGAGTAAGATTGGTGACCAAGTCAAGTTCTTAAGCACGAGGAACGTTCAAGGTGGTCACGGCATCAGCGGGGAGAGGCCAAGTCAACTTCTATGGAAGATGCAACCATGAAATTGAAAGGATCAGAGTTGGATTGGGAGGCAGTAGAATTAAACCAACAAATCACTCAAACGTGTTTACTAGAATATGTTTAACAATGAATGAACCTAGTCTATTTTTAATTTTGTAGATATTAGAATATTTATGTTTACTCTATATATTTGACGAATATCTTGTACCTTCTCTTGTACTGTATTTTTCATATGTTTTCACGGTACCTTATTAGATTAAAATTCATACCTATAAAAGATTTAAAAGCATGAAAGATACAATATCATCTTTAAATAAAGATCCATTCGATCTCACACCTTGGAATTATAGGTTCTGGAAAAAAAACATAAAATAATCATACCGAATGTGTTACATGTATTTCGGTATCAGCATTCAGGAATTAATCTCCCACCTTTAGCATTGTTAAAATTGTCTGCACAAGTAGATATAAGAAAATAAAAATGTTATCCATTTAAGTTGTTCTTTCATCAGACCTACTACTAATAACCAATTAAAGATGCATGCGTATCTCTTATTTTTGCTTTTCATTGCAACAAAGGCTCTCTCCATTCACAATATTTTAAGCACCATTTGCACAATAGTATATAAGCAGCTAATAAATGATGTACGATGTGAAGGCAATTTGCTGAGAAGGTAAAATCACAAACGATAAACAATGTATTGAGTCGTCAGCATTAACCCATGTTGCATACTCTCACAATTCTAACGAAAACCATAGTAATTTGCATCACACATTTTGTGAAATGCTGAGAAATGGAAAGAACTACTACACCAGTTGGGCGATCAGAGCAAAGGCAACAAATACACAAACATTCTAAATATTACTTCTAGTTGTATGACGGGTTAACCAATTACTGCTGAAGCACCGGTGGAATTGAACGCTTTAAATGCTTTATTTTAAACTGATATGATACACTACAAATTGTTCTTCTTGATTTCTTGTCAAGGCGGTTTCAGATGCTACTTTCTTTGGACAAGGATTAAATATTACCATTTGGGTTGGATCTCATAAAATTCAATGTTAAAGAGAAATTTTCCTAGCTGAATGCAGTTTAGATTTACCACAAATCAGATCCAGAGTCAACCAAAATGTTTCATATGTTCTTGTAGGGGTTGGAGGATGAATATCATCAATGGTTATTTCATCCTATTACAAACAACATGTAAACTAAAATACAATGTGGCAGAATACACAAGTAGTTACAGAAAACATATCTATGATTACACATGTTTAGTCACTGTGAATTATTCCCGTACTGATTAAAAATTCTATCAGCCATTGCTGACAAAGCCAGGTTTGACTAGAACCTAATTGGTAGGCACGTTCCATAATGGTCCTTAAAATAAGACATAAGGAATAACTAAGTGTTAAGGACGTGCAAATTCATCCTGTTTTCTGAGTCAAGAGCCATACTCCTAATGTATATCCTGAAATCAGGTTATTCACCAAAATATTCTGATAAAGTAGTCAAAGCATTTCCAACAAGGAAAAGTAAAGAGTGATGGAGTAAGTAGGTTCCTCTCTCACTAGTGTATCTCGAAGATATTCGTTGAAAGTTACCGGTAGCAAACCACTGTTCAAAATTATCCTCATGTAAATAAATTCTGAACTTAATTAACAACAGGGTTCATTGTCATTTCAGAAAAAGCTTAAAAAGAAAACTCAACAACCATGAACCTTATATCTGAGCATCATCCCCCAACTTCAAAAGAGGAATCTTAAAAGATTTTTTTTTTTTACAAAAAAAAAATGGAAATACCTACTTCACCTACAAGCTGACAGGTATAAGAAAGGAATCTATCCTCGGTCTCAGCAAGCTGCCCTTCAACAACCTTTGTGATAAACCAAAAAAAAAACGAGAGAGGAAATACCTACTTCACCTACAAGCTGTCAATCTCAGCAAGCTGCCTTTAACAACCTTTGTGATAAACCAAAAAAAAACAAACGAGAGAGGAAATACCTGCTCCAACTCCATGCTGGCAGGTATAAGAAAGGCTATCTGACCTCAATCTCAGAAAGGTGCGTTTCAACAACCTGTCTCAAGCTGCAAACAATGAATGTCCATTTCAAATAAGTAAATTAACAACAAAAAACAGGTGGAGACAAACTGTAGTTGTCTTGTAACTTAAAATTTATCAAAAATGCAACATAAATATTTATTACAAATTCAAGCCATAAATATTGATCCGAATGTCAAAAAGAATTGAGGGCATATCTGCACATTTATATGCATGAAGGAATAGTGGAGCCATTGTTCTGAAATATCAAACTATCGAAGTCCAAGCATTGTAGACTGAGCATACCTGTACATCAATGTTCTCATTGAGTACCCAAGGGTGAAATAAAAGAGAAATAAGTGAAAATGAAAGGCTTGCTTAACATGCTTGCCAAAAACCAGATAAATCTGCATAGACTTGTAGGGGTAAAGTGGTATTTGACGTTCACTAATTCTGCAAACAAGTATTTGGTCAACAGAATCCATTAAACCGATCTCATATGTATCTAACAACTGGGTAATAACCTACCAACCAAGGTTTGAAAAATAAACTCCGCTCACATTAACTTGTGGCTCCTCTTAAATTTCCAGATCACAGAAGTTCTTTTATTTATGGTAGATTCCATCAAATTGACTAGAGACTGAGAAATACATACAGTTGTGTTCAAAAGAAACTAATAATCCATCTATCCACTAAGCACAGAGGTGGAATAGCTGAAATTTGACAAGAACAACAAATAGGATTTCCATTAGCAAAGAATATGGAACTATAATATATGCTTTGTGTCATCCAGGTAAACCCTGGATTGGATCACTGTCTTGCCAACTCGAAAACCAGGAACAACAGTAAAGCCGACCTTTGGCCGAGTAGTCCTCTGGCCATCAACGCACATCATGTTTACCTTACGGATAATGCTCTCCATGAAAACCATAGAGAACTCAGTCCCCCGCGCAACCTGAAAGATTCCCACCACGGGGTCGTATGCCCAGGCCAACTTGTGAAGCGTCCACATGGAGCTGGCCATGGTCACAAACGGTTCGTACAGGGGACTCGACTGGCTCAGCAAACCCAGTGATAAGTCTTTTTTAGTTAAATTCCTCGAAAGAGATGATTCAATGCCTGAGTGGATGAGCTTTGCATACTTCTTCTGGCAGAAGTTCGCAAAATCACAACCTGGGAAATCTCGCATTGTCTCCATTGGATCAAGAGCGGAATGATCGATGAATTGCTGCAAAGAATCATTTCTTCGAATGGTAACATCAATGTCCCTCAATTCAACTCCGGTTCCATCTTCGCAGAAGTCATAGGAGTCGAAGCCTCCAAACATCCCCAAGCAGATGTAGGAGAGGAGGGCGTACCGGAAATGTCTTGGCTTCGCGTAGTTGACGTCCGAGTAGATACAATTCGCTGCGGCACGCAGATCCCAACCGGAAATCTTCATCGAATCCACCCAGATGCGGGCGAAACGATGAGTGGCGCAGCAGGTGTCCCTGAGCACGGAATCGAAGACCCCAACCGTGAGCAGCGCCTCGACCTTATCTTCCGCTGGCATACAGGCGCGCTCGAGACGGTGAGCGAGACGCGCACAATTCGCGTTGAGGTCCGCGAGCGTCTTCTCAAGCGCGCCAGTCTCGGCGTCCTTAGCGTCGATGTCGGACTGGAGGCGATTGACGAGGGCCTCGAAGGCGCGGAGTAGATCCTGGTTCTCCTGCACCTGCGCCTCCAAGTGGGAGGAAAGGGGGAGGAAGGGAGTCGATCCGAGTTCAAGATAAGTGCGCCTGAGCTCCAAGAGGCGGCGGAGATGGGAGACGGCAGCGCGGTCTGCGGCTCGTAGGTCGTCGGGGAGGAAGGGCGACTGCGCGGTCTGGAGGAGGAGGTAGGCGCCATGAAAAGAGGAGAAAGTGGCGAGAGCAGTGACGACGAGAGCTTGGGGGGCAGGGCGGGGGGCAGGGTCGGGCTTCAGGACGACGACGCGCTGGCCGGTGATAATCTCCTCCGACTCAGGGTCGTCCGCCGCCACCGCCGCTGCTGCAGCCTCCTCGTCTTCCTCCGCTTCCTCATCCTCGGCGAAGAATTCGATGGTCTTAGACCTGAAGGCTAAAGCAAATTTCTGAAGCATCTCTCTCTCCCTCCTCCGCCTCCTTCTGAACAACCTTCTCTTATTCTTATTATATTATTATTAAGGTGAGTAAAATCTTATTATTTAAAACAGGACGACAAGGAAGAAGATTATTAAGAAAACTAATTCCTCCTTTATGATCGATTTCGATTATGTTCTTTAAAGGGTAACCTAAATCAAAGATGTTCTAAGTTACTCGAGGATAGATAGCCCAAGTTGAGAAAGTGTTTTATGGACTCAAAGAAAGTTAACTTAGATCGAAGAATAATTTAATTAGTGAACTCGAGTTAAGGTAGCTTGAGTTCGAGAGGTGCTAATTAAGATAACTCAAGTGAAAACGTAGTCCAAACTCAAGGCGTCCAACTATAGTTTTCCAAGTTATGTATGTTGACTCACTCGAGTTTGAGGTCTTATTGTGAACCTTAAAACAGGTTGTAAGTATACAAGGAGAGACATCCAATCATTTTGATGACTAGAGGCATATCAATTCCCTAGCAACGATCTATAGTAGACTAGATGCATTTTGTTTAAACTTTGGTCACTAAAAGGATCTTTAAGTGACTAAAGAGTACATTGTTAAGCCTTTTTCCATTAGCTTAATTATTGAGAATTGTGATAGGGGGCCTAAACTTTTTGCTAGTGGAGACTCCAAACCTATTTGTATTTTGGGGGTAGAATTCGAGTCAACTATTTGAAAGGGAAATTCTTAATGGAAGATATTAAGTTTGTAACAATGTGGATTCAAAGGTCAATAACTTGCAACATATGAAGGATCAAAAGTTTCTATTACTAATGAGGTTAAGTTTAGAATAATTAATATTTCTAAAATTTTATTATTTTAGAATGAAGGTTTATAAAATTAAAGGATACTAATTTCTGCAATCTTAGATTGATTTTTAAAATTTGTTATTATTTAAAAATCTAAAAATCATTGAAGAACATAAAAAATAAAAATTTTCTAAAAATATTAAAAATCATAAATAAAATGTTTTAAGTCCATAAAATAAAAACAATAAGAATTTTAAAAACTAAAAAAAACTCTAAACTATCTCAAAAATCATGTAAATTTAGGTTTTTTTATAAAATCTAGAAAAAATAAACAAATATCATTTGGAAAAATTTCAAGTCAATTTAAAATTATTTTATTATTTTTAATTTCAAATTCATTATCTTAAATTTGTAACATATAAAAAAATCATCCAAATCTTTGTAAATAACAAATAAGTTTTTTAGAAAATTATTAAGAAAGCACAGAAGAAATTTTTATTTTAAAAAATTATTTTCAGTTTTCACATATGTGTAAATTTAAAATTTTAAAACTAAGAAAGATCTAAAAACTCAAAAAAAAAAAAAAATAAATAAAATCTAAAATCCTTAATAAAATCCAGAGTTGAATCCTAAATATAAATTACAAAAAAAATCCTAATAAAATTTTTAAATATTATCACAACATTTTAAATACTCACAATCTAATTAATCTAGCCGTAACAATTTCAATTTGTAATATATTATTTTAGAATCAAAACTCAACTAGTATTTAAATTTACTTAAACTTTAGAGTCTGATTAATAAAAATAGAATAAAATAAAATTGAGAAAAATTGCATTGTTTTTTCCCCCCTACTCTAGCTTTCTCCATTTACTCCTTCCTTTTACGCTGGCATATGTGCAGCACATGGAAGGAAAGCCCAAAAGTGTGCATGCGATCGAGTTGTGCGTGGGGAGGAAGGACAGAGTCTGCTTGAAAGCGAGGGTGTAAATGAATCAAACCGTTTGTGAGTTATTTGAGAGTGAGTCAGAATAAATTTGACTCGAGCTCAAAGTTAATTGAATTTGAGCTGAGCCAGCTTGATTAGAAATTGAGCTAAGGTTAAGCCTAATTATTAGTGGTTCGGTGGGTCATCGAGTCAAACGAGTCAATAATAATATATATTTATATAATATATAATTTATTAAAAAAACAATATAAAAATTTGAGCTCGAGCTCGACGTATAAATCGAGTCAAATCGAGCTCAAGTCTAGACTGACTCAAACTCAACTCATTTACGACCCTACTTGCTACCCACCGCATCCATTTGTGTGGGGCCCTAAACCCCATAATTTCCCCAAACCACTGCACTTAGCTTGCTCACGCCACCTCGCTTGCTTCCCTACCTCAATCCACGTTAACCTTTTCGATCTTCTTTTTCTCATCAGCTGCTTTATGCCGACACTCTCTGGTTGTAGTAGCTAGCTATGGTCCATATGACGTCTACCCACCAGACTTAACTTCTTCTTAATTCACTTTTGAATGGGTCGTTCCTGCCAAAGTTAACTCAAACAGAATTTCTGGTGGTGCTCGGTGTTGACACTGCAGAATTAATGGACGCCTACATGTACAGAGTCCCTTGCTTCAGGATCTTGTGGTGCTAGCTAGTTGGGAAGGAATCAATAGAGATCGATCATATCCTCATGATTGTTGCGTCAAGAGTTTCTGTCCTCACTATATCCATCCTCGCCTTTCATCATTAAAAAAAGCAAAATTGATCGTCCACCTAAAGCTGATTTAATTAGCATTTAAATATTGGAGCAGCTTTGCCTCATTGTCAAGCAGCAATTGTCTAAACTGCCTGATCTTCCACCTCAACCTACCACTTCAAACAATATTGTATAAGTTTTCTTGAAAGGACACTAATTATGGATTTATTTTCTTTGGCATGGGTGGATGAATTTGGACTGAGCGTTGAGATCTTAATGAGCTAGCTAGGGCCGGCGATGGATCAGAAAAGAGACCACTTCCAAAAAGGCAAAAGGCAGTGTCGATGTCCCACTGCTGGAGATCATGCATGGCTCTTTGAGGGCCTTTCCCAGCTCACACCTTCACCACAATTATAAATACTCTTTTACATTTTATTCTCTCTTAGATAAATTTTATTGTATATACTCCCTAATTATTTCAAAATATTTCTTATTATAGTTCGGCATCATAGATTTTAATTTATGAATTTTGGTGTTCATCCAAATAAAAAGCCAAACTTGCCGATCCGTACGTCTCATAATCTCGCTCTCACAGTGATGAGACAGAGAATTAGAGAAGACAAAATAGGACCTAATCCGCACCCAAACGAACCATGCAGGGTCTTCTTCCTCAGCGACCTTCGAGCTTCCATTATTGTCGTCACAGGCTCAACTTGCAGCATCGATCGATCTCCATAAACGAACCAGATGGCGAAATCTCACCAAATGAAGAAGGTCTTCCTCCACCACGGATGGCGACCAGTCTCGATTGTGAAAGGCCAACCGACACTCTAAATTAACTTACAAGGTTGTGGGGGGCAGTCCCTTGGGTTTTAGGGGTTGCATGCTGGACGCGGAGCAAGCAATATCGCAATCAACAAGATTAGCGTCAACTGTTCCAAACACTTATAACTAAGTGTTTCATACGGCTCATGGCCACTAACTAGATATCAACTAGCTATTAATTGGCCTTAGTTGCTTTCTTTCAATATATTTCAACTGTTCATTCTGTATCTCTGTCTAATATCAAACAATAACTATGTACGTATTTGAATTTTGGTCATGCAATTATAGTAACGTAAGCAGAGGCAGTGCTTGCGGAGTGACCTGTGCCAAGATCTTCCGTCCCACTGTTACCAATTCTACGTTGACGAAGGGCAAGGCAAGCAATGGCAACGTAGTCACCACTGCTGTTGAGTGGGTAAAAAGCGCAAGGAAATAAAAGCGGTAGAAGCTCAACGACCTTTTCCACGATGCGGACTGTTCCTCCACTCCGCCACCGCGCTTGCTCCGCCTTCCTAGCTAATCCTTTCTCCTTCGCTTAATGGCGGCAGCGTGCCGCCATGAGACGCTCGCTTTGTGCAGGCCGGTGGAGCACCTTTCCTAGGCACTTTGCCTTTTTTGTTGTTGTTGTTGTTGTTTTTTCTTTCTCTGGCTCTCTCCATCGCGTCAGACTGCAGAACAAGTCTAAAAAAGTGATTTTGGGTGGAACTCAAGGATGCGACATGCAGGTTATGCTTCCGCTTCTCCATCAATTGCCCGCCGTAGGGCTATGCTTACTCTATATCGATTCTGTTGGCAGATTCAAGCGTCTTAAGGCCGTTGCATTCGAGTAGGAAAAGGGGACGAGTTTGGCTCATCTAGCGCAGAGAGGAGGGAAAGTTGTTATTCCTTCCTTGGACATAGTAACCAAACTGGCCATCTCATGTGCAACAATATGAGGCTTTGAGAATAAGGAAGGTGGTCTAGAAATTGCAACTCAGGTACTTTTTCTCTCGCTGGGCTTGCCCTTGTAATGGGTTTTTTGTTTTCCTTTTAGATTTGGTTCTTCCCTTGAGGTTTGTCTTCTCTGATCATCCTGGAGATGGTGTTGATGGATTTGATCTGTTTCTTCTTCTAAAGTGTGGGAATTAGTTGTCCTCAATATCGTGCCTCCACAGTTGAATTGCTGTTTCATCAACTATTTTTGTTTGCATGTTTGCTTGTGATTTCACCCCTGAAACCACAAGTTATATATACAGTTCGCCACAAAAAATTTGGGATCTAGTGATTTGTTTATTTCAACAATATAACTGTTAATGATCTTATGGAATCATCCTTTTTGGTTAATCATTGAAAATATTTGTACACATCTAGATAGATACCTCTCTGCATCTTTATCCATGTTTATCCTTGCATCAATATTTACCTTAGCATCAAGAGTTTTCTCTTTGCCAGTTCTTTAAACAAACAGGCCAGTTATATGTTGTTAAAACCAAAATATCTGTAAATAATTCAGATTTCCACCATTACTTCTGTGCCTCCGACGAAAAAAAAGATCGGAAAGTAGTGTCAAACAAATAGAAAAAAGTGAATTTGATGAAGTGATTTGTTGTCATCTGTTTTGCTCCCTTCATTTTCACTCTGAAAATTTTAAACCTTTATAAAGATTGCTTTCATCCATAATCCATATCATCTCCAGTGGCAGGAGATCCAAAGAGGAACAAAGATGAGAACCATAAGATCAGCATCTGTGTTGCTCTTGGTAACTTATGAGTGGTCATTATTATAAAAAAAAAAAAAATTGAAAGAAGCACAAACACTAGTCGGTGTAAATGTACCCATTTTGGAGATTTTATCCACACTTTTTTTAGCAAACATGCTCAATCTGTAACTTAAGCTTGGAAGGGAACATATATAGTAACTTACCTTTTACTAACTCAAGCTGACAACCATCATATGATCCATCAAGTGCTAGCATAAATGGTTTCGAAGCAAATTGGCTAACAGCTTGTAGCTTCACTTAACCTTTAATTTCTCACCTGCCTCTTATTTTCTGTCAATTAATTCAGTTGTTCGCCTCAGTGGCAACTTTCTGTTTTATGTTACTTTATAAAATTACTATTTTTTTTGTGGAAATCTGTCCGATCACATTCTGACTACTTTTTTCTTCAAACCTTTCTCATTCACTTCTTTCGACTTTGAGCTGTAGACTGAGAAACTCTGAGCTGAGATTATGGCAAAGAGATCAAAGAGACGTCCGGCACAACCTCAAAGGAACAATGTTGGATGCATGTGGGGTTTGATTAGCTTGTTGGATTTCCGTAGAGACCATCCAACTCAGAAGTTACTTTCAGATAAAAAGCATGGGAGCAGTAGACATATTGGTAATATTTATGCAATTAAGAATTTCTCTAGATCTGCCTTTTATGCAGTTAAACTGTGTGATTACTTTTTAAGTTATATAAATACATAATAATAATGTTGTTATGCATAAACTCGTCCTCACGAGTATTTTCGTTTAATTTTTAGAAAACATACAAATTTTTAATAGCCTGTATTCTTTACAATAGTGAGTTAACTTTGGAAGGAACTAGTCAATGTTTCATATTCATCAATTGTTCAAGTTCTTGTGTGTGCCATTTGATGGACAATCTAAATCGAATTATTGATGTTGTATTTTATGCAGGTACTGGTTACTCTAAAACTAAGCTTGATTCACGCAGAAATCCACATGAAACGGGCACTGTGAGTTATGAAATTTTTCATTATCATAAACAGGGGACATCACTTCTTATGTTAATAACCATGCTAAGCCATAATACATTCTGAGAATGCCACTTTTGTATCATTTATCTACATTTCTCTCTTTGATGTTTTATATTTATCTGTTTGCTATTTTATTCCATCAGCTTGTCGATGACATTAGACAAGATCAAGCAAGTTTGGGTTTGGCTAGCGTAAAAGATTTGATAGAGGAAGAGATGTTTCAATCTCTCATAAAGAAAATTTCAATGGATGAAGCTCAAAGGGTTACTTATAGTACGCAAAGGGAAGTACCCCTCAGGTGGAACTACAAGCTGAGAAGCCAAAAATCAAAATTAATTCATGGCAATCAGGGAAAAAATGTTATGGCTGTTTCAGGCAGCTTGGATGGGATAAATTCAGGTAGTGTGGATCTAACAGAGATATCTTCTCTTTCAGTTGACGTACGGGCACTTCTATTAGACTTGGAAAGTTATACAGGCCAACAAGCCAATGTTGATTCTAACGATAAGTTTGACTCGCTTCCTTCCTTGGAAAGTACTAGTCTTGATGAAAAAATTTCTTTGGTTCAGCATACACTAGCTGATTTTACTCAGATCATTGCTGGTCAGAAGTCAATGATTGAGGGACAAAACCATGGACAATTGTCTGTGCAACTGAAAAAGCTAATGGATCGATTGGATGTTACAAATTCAGATAAGGAGCTATTCATGAAGCTCCTCCAAGATCCAGATTCATTTTTGCTTAAATTTATTCAAAATCTTCATGATGTTCAGGTAAAGAAAATATCCAAACTAGGATCAGAAAGATACTCAGAGAATGTTGCATTGTTAGTAGAGGAGAATGACAATTCAGGTAAGAGCAATGAATCTGACGGTGATCAATCACTTCAAAAACAAAAGAGATACAACTTTTTCTGGAGCAAAGACAAATTAAAGGCGACAAAGCAAACAAAGCAGAACTCAAGTTCTGAAGCTTTGAACAAAATTGTTGTTCTGAGACCAAACCGAGTACGATCTCTAAATTCTTCTTTCATGATTCCTCCGAGTTCTTCACCGCAATCCAATCATGTGCTTATGTATAATGAAAATGGTGAAAGAATTGCATCCAATTTTTCCATTAAAGAAATTAAGAGGAAAATCCAGCAAATATTTTGTGAGAGCAGGCAAACACAACATGTTATTTCTATGGATGGTATTCGACACAGAATTCCAGTTAGATCCACTGACTATGGTGATTTATCTGAACTGATACATGGTGGAAGTGCAGCAGCAAGCTCAGTAAGTCATTGTTGTGATGATAACAAGCTGCCTGGATCATTTGATCTTGACAATGTAAGTAAGAAGATTATTTCAGATGAAAATTTTGAAGCCAATGGCAATAGTCATATTTCTCACACCGCATCGAGATCTGAGTCTTTTATATACGAGGAAGCTAGGAAACATCTTGCTGAGATGCTGGACACAAGAGTTGATGGCTTGCCAAGAGTCCAAGCTTCGGAACCTTTGGTTAAACTACTTTCTATTTTAAATTTCAATGAGCTATCTCCTGCATCCAGTCCTCAAAGAGATGAATTTGCAATGTCATCAAAAGAGACAGGAGATTCCTCATTACAACATTTAGATCAAGGAGGTGAAACCAATAAATCTCAAAATATAATTTGTGTGAAGTTCGCCTTTCTGTGTGCATTCCAGGTGATGAAATTTATTTCTGATCTTAACTGCAGAACTTGCTGAAACCAGTTCACTGGAGGTAACATATGTCGGTAAAGACTTGAACATGGAAGGTAACTTTTATAAGATAAGATCCTCCTAATTTATTGTGATCATATACTATTAACTCAAATCTTTTAACAGGAAATACAGAGATCATTGAAATGGTTGATACTAAGAGCATTGTGGATTCTAACGAGTTGGTCATACCGTTGGAATCAAGTGGAAGTGAACTAATAGTTGTCAATGAAATATGTGAAGAGGAATCTACTACATCACCAGGCTCGGTAACTAATATGAAATTAGTTTTATTTTTTGTTTTGTGGATGTTCTCTTGTTATTAAGAACACACTACTGTTCTTGTAGGTGCAGTCCAAGCTCCGACCAAGTAACATAGCCAGGGAGAACTTAATAACTCTTGGAAGCATCAATGAAAAGCCAGAGCAACCAAGTCCAGTATCTGTTCTCGAACCATTCGTATCAGATGATATTAACAGTCCTGACTCTGCTGACATTGATAATTGTATGATCAGGCAAAATAGAATAGTATCACTTCTTCAGTATGTGCCAATCTAGGTTTTTGGCTTCTATCCCACTGAATTTGTATCCCTTTTGCAGATGATAATCAAGTACGACATCAACAAGCAGTTCATGAAGAAGGAAACAACTTTGTGGGAATTGTCGAGTCACCAGATTCAAATGTCAAGTTAAGAGACTATCTTCAAGACTATCAAGCAAGGTTTGACTATGTTAAAGTAGTCCTTGAAGCTTCTGGCCTAACCAATGAATTCCCAAGGAAATGGGATATGGAGGACCAGTTACTTGAACCATCTTTGTTCAATGAAATCGGGATCTTTTTTTGCTTTCTGCAAGACGACCCTAAGCTTCTATTCGACTGCATGAATGAAGTCCTTTCAGAGATACATGAAAGGTTCTTGAAATGTACCCCATGGCTGTCTTTCATCAAGCAGAATGTCCTCCCTGTTCCTCTTGGTGGAAGCCTAATCCATGAAGTTGGAAAACGACTCGAATGGCATCTTCTAATACACTTGCCCAACACATTAGATCAAGTAGTGAAAAAGGGCTTCGAGGGTCAGTGTTGGATAGACCTTCGATCCGAAGCTGAGAGCATCACCAATAAGTTATGTGATGCCATCTTAGATGATGCAGTAAAAGAAATTGTTTTCGATTCTCTGTGTTGAGTTCTGAATACTCCGGGATTCATCATTTCTGAGTTTACAAGATAGTCAGGATTGAATACTAACAGGGAAAGGTTCAAGAATCCTAGGATCAGTACCTTTTTCAAAAAAATTTAAGACTCTCATTTACACAGCTAGTCTTGGATTTCATCAATCTTTTCTTTTCTTACTGTACAGCGTTGTGAAGTTTGAATGGACTTGATGTGTGGGCTATTAGTTTGATATCTTGTGTTGTATTCAATAATCTGAAGAAGTGTGTAAATGAGGATGTTACTGGAGATCTTCGTGGTTTGAAATGTTTTCAAAAGTTCATTTTGAGTTCGAGTACATTTTTGCAAGGAAGAGGTTGGTTTTCTACCTGTGTAACAACTTGAGGGATAAGGTGAAGACGATACTTTAATTTACTTTGAAATGAGATAAATCATGGAGCTTATTTCCAGAGAACAATCATATATAAGATCTGCAATGCTATAACTTACGGAACTGCTGCAATCCGGGAACTGCACTCCTCGATTAGACCATTTGGCCTTCGATGTACCAACTGTCGCCGGCCTTCCTCAATTTGTTCTGTTTCATTTGAGCTCACCTCCGACTCCGACACTACATATACAGC
>JBBPFP010000068.1:2346061-2366492 GCA_037974795.1 Kaempferia galanga
GAGTCACCACTGGTCGGACCGCTAGCGATTAATCCAATTGTCCCTCGGGCAGGATTCCGACGGTTTTCTTCGCACGGGCTATTTCTTCCCACGTTAAGCAAATCGTTCTTGTCGAGGGCTTTGCTCATTATGAGGGAAATGATAGCGGGGACGTCGGCCTCTCTGGTTGGGCCTCCTTCACAGATGCTGACTGGCCGAACGAGAACGTTGCAGACTCTGGGGGTTGATCGGTCAGCGATTGGCTCAATTATATTCATAGCATTCCTCCGTGTTATGAGTGTGTGACCGATGGTAGTTGCAATAAGGTTGGCCCTCAGCTGGTTGTGGTCCTTCACTCCAAACCTCTTCAACCCTTAGGGCGTATCCATGCCCACGTCTGGGTGGACTGTCGGCTTCCCGCGAGGTACCTTCGGTTGTCCAGTCGGATGATTCTTCCATTCAGCCGAGGTTTCAGAGGTTGCCCTTTTTTTTCTTCGTGTAGCTTGAGCTTCTTCAACGTTAATATATCTGGTTGCTCGGCTCAATAGATGGTCGAAATCCTTTGGCGGGTGACGCATCAATGAGCGAAAGAATTCTCCTTCGGTGACGCCTTAAGAGAAAGCGCTCAGCAATATCTCGGGTGTGGCGGAAGGGATGTCATTGGCCACTTGATCAAACCGCTTGATGAACGCCTTAAGTGGTTCTTTCTGCCCTTGCCTCAGGGCAAACAGCGAGACGGTCTTCTTGTGGCAATGTCGACTGCTTGCATAATGATGTAGAAATATCTTCTTGAATTCTTTGATGCAGGTAACTAATGTAGGGGTCTAGGCATGCAAAATAAAAATTTTACGGGCGAATACTTCGCACAACCACAGCGGAACGGATCCCTTCCAGAAGATCCTTGTGAAAAATATGTTCGTTTTATCTAAATCTAATTTAGATCCATATGAAAAATGAGTATACCTTTGGTGCGTGCCCTTCGCTTATCCCGCTCGTCCAAATTCTTTGCCGGATCTCGGTATGGTAAAAATAACCGTACCGCTATGGTATCCACACGAACACGGTCTAGGAGAGGAAAAATCTTTTGGTTGTGCTAGCAAAGTGGACTGGGCGACTTTCGACCCTACAACCAGTTGAGCAAATTCCAGATCACTTACCAGTTGATCCAGCCCGTGGGGGCAGTTAAAAACTGATAGTGCTCTTTAGTATGCGTGAGAAAAAATGAAGCTTAACTGTGCAATTTTAAAAGAAATTTTTCGTTTAAATATGATCAAAGAGTGATAAGACGATACTAAAGAAATAAAAATAGTAAGGGTTGTTGCATAAATGATCAATATTAAGGGGTATAAATGAAAAAATAAATAAATGTTACAATTAAGATGAGATACTTGAACTAGTTTTAATTCACCATTATTTTTAGCTGTCCTTTACTCCTTTAAAAATTTAAAACTAGTTTTTATATAATAAAAAACATTCTAGGAAAATAAATCTAAGAAGCTTGCAGTCGTCCAAAGTGCGAGCATTTAGTAACTGTAAATACTTATAGTTGATAGATACAATTTTCAAAAATATGAAAGGTAAAACGTAATTTATTATATGTATGGGGCAAAATGTAATTGCATCCTTCTGAGTTCTTCCGCCCGAACCGTGCGAGTTGAACTAATTTTAATCCCAAACTACCGTCACGATCGCCAATCCCCGTGCCCTAGACGCTCGCTCTCTTCTCCCTGTTCACTGCTTCGCGCTGCCCTCGCTTCCCTCCTCGGCCCGGCACGCATACCGTAGGCGATCTCCGACCCACCTACCAGAACCTCCGGCGATCGCCCTCTTCTTCAATCGGTACTGCTCCGCTTCCTGATTAGAACATTGAGCATGCATCCCCCCGTACAAGTTTGCCTTTTGAACTTGAAACTGTAACATTTTTGTTATTTTGGCTGCGATATATAGCGCCCGTCCTCGTTTCGAGCAATAAATTAGATCGCAAGGCACAAATTGGTTTCGTTTTGGATCTTTTCCCGTGATTGAATTGTAATAGTTACATTTCTGTAACTTGTCACTGTGAGTTTGAAAAGCATTAGTTCCAAAACCAGAACTCTGCGCACAGCAACACTTCTCGCAGCAAGATTTCATTTTTATAATCGATTTCGTTTTCTACTGCCCCTGTTCTTGTCTCCTGGAAACGATGTCTGACATATAAGATGACTATGGCATGACATTTTTTTTGTTCTCGCAATGAGTTGGTCTTTGATACTGTGGTAATAGTTGTATTTCTTCTTACGATACAAAATTTGTCATGCATGCTAGATAGTGATTATTAGACCCAGTTGTGTCTCGCGGTTCTTATGTACCTGTTAATTCATGTTAAAGAAAAGAAGGTAAAGAAAGGATGTCCTTTACTTGGATGTCCTCACTCAAACTCTCAGAATGTGTGTGTGTGGTGCAATCAACTGCCACATGGCTAATTCAGCTGAAGTATGAGCAATTAAGGGAACAGATTATAATGGATATGAATTTACATTTGATACTATATGTTGCTTTATCAAGATTATTGTTAATTGGTGATATTTTGGTGTTTGAGTTTTTGAGTTATAATGGGTTTCTTTTGTGACATAGAAGCAATAATATATTCTTTGGTTGTTTACTATGTTTTAAACTTTACTCTATTTCATTTGTTTTTTTATACTGCCTTCAGCAGAATTTGTGACAAACAATAGGAATACGCCAATTATTGCATGGTGGCATAATCATCAAATGACTGCAGTGGTGTCGCATTGTTACCATATGCCAAAGTTATGAAATTAATGGAGGTACATTGTGACACTCATCAACATGTTGACAAACCATTGTTGGAAAGTAGCGAACGTAAAGCAAAGGTTCGTCTTGAGTTGTTAAGGAGATTGACTAATGATCCTGAGTTGTGTCATAATACTCTTAGAGTGAGTCCATCGGCATTTGTTCAACTTTGTAATCTTCTAAGAGCTACAAGACTTGTGAAGGCTAATAAGAATTCATCAGTGGAGGAAAAAGTAGCAAAATTCTTGTACTTGATAGCACATGATGTAACCACCAGACAACTTTCATTTTTTTTCCGACGGTCAACTAGAACTATAAGTACCCATTTCCATGAAGTTCTAAGAGCAGTTGTTAGCATGCATGAGAAATTTATAAAACAATCAGATCATAGATCAGAACTACCACCAGAGATTGGCAATAGTAGTCCATTCACATCATATTTCAAGGTAAATTCATGATTAACTCTATCAATTGCTAACTGTCATATGTGTTAACATCCATTTAATTCATGGATATAAATGCAGGACTGTATTGGCGCAATTGATGGAATACAAGTTAGAGTAAAGATACCTAGTAAGGATGCACCAAATTTCAAAGGAAGGAAAGGATGGCCTACAACAGACATTTGGGCAGCATGTTCATTTGATTTATGTTTCACGTACATTCTTACTGGTTCAGAAGAGACTGCATCAGATTCAAGAATTTTAAAAAATGCCATTATAAGAGATGAATTGGTAGTACCAGAAGGTACTTTTCTATTGTGAAAAAAAAAATTCTCTGATTGACTTTGAAAGAATTAACAAATATTTACAACATCTTATGCCTGTAGGAAAATTCTACTTAGTTGATGATGATTTCATGCTGAAAAGTAATCTACTTGCACCATATCCTAGAGTTCGTTATCACTTGAAAGAATACTTGCAATGTGGTCCAGAAAATGCAGAAGAATTATTTAACCTTACACATGCATCCCTTCATATGGCAATTAAACGTACATTTGGGGTGTTGAAGAAGAGATTTCCCATTATAGCTAGTGGAGCTGAACCGGATTATCCTATTCGTACCCATATCTGTATCATTGTAGCGTGTTGTATTTTGCACAA
The DNA here is from genome assembly GCA_037974795.1 of Kaempferia galanga. NCBI lineage: Eukaryota > Viridiplantae > Streptophyta > Magnoliopsida > Zingiberales > Zingiberaceae > Kaempferia > Kaempferia galanga. The sequence continues at coordinate 2,349,937 of JBBPFP010000068.1, forward strand.
CTTCTTAATGGGTGTTGACCCGAATAACCAATTGATTGAAGAAGTAGATGCAGAATTGATGAATGCTACTATTGTTAGCTCTGCTGCTATTGGTCTTGGTAATGAAAGACAAGATGAAGAATTTAGAAGGGGCATGCTATTGAGAGAAAACATAGCTAGAGCGATGTGGAGCGATTACACAGTTAATGAACTTATTAAGGTTTGTTATTTATTTCATCATGCATATTTCTTTGCATATGTTTCTATTATGATTATATCAATGATGTGCTTTTTATTCTAATGTAAATAGGAGAAACCACAGGTAAAAGAATGGTGGACGGCACCCATGCACAACTACGACAAGTTGTATACACCCTTTGCCCCTGATCGTGCAGCAGGTGAAGATGTTTTTGCTGGTGCATTCTTCAACACCGGTCCTGAAGAGGAGACTCCACAAGACCCATTATTGGAGTATAATGGTGTCAATTTTATAAAACCATCTGGTGAAGAAAGCCCAATTCTAGATGACCAAATGCCCAGCAAGTTCAAGAGGAAAAGATCAGCAATGAATGAGACAAATGATAAAAATCTTCAGGATTCAGAAATCAGACTACTTCGAATGGCAACAGCTCTTGAAAAAGGTAAACTCAAGATCAAGGAAGTTGACAATCCTACAGTTGAAGAGTTCTCAAGAAAGGAAATTTTTGCAGAGCTAGAAAGATTGCAAGTTGATTCTTCAAAGATCATAGATGCATACTTGCTCCTCTCGGCAGATAAAGAGAAAACAAAGACATTTTTTGGAGCTCCCGAACCATACCGATTGAGTGTGATTTATAAGATGATGTCTCAACTCTGAAAAGCACTAGTATTTGTGTGATGTGGCTTTGTATGAACGTCTCCTCTACATGGTTGCTAGTTTTGAGACTCGATTAGTAAATATTTGTTACTCCAGTTCGTAGTCCTTGAGAAAAGTGTAATTGTCTCTCGAGTTGTTTTTAGTTTGTTAATTATTTGTTGATAGTCATGCAACGATACTGAATTCCAGAAGATTTAGTCAGGCTCTTTTTGCAGCTCATGCTGGGCCTAGTGTAGCAAATTTCTGCTACATAAATTCCAAGTTCTATACAGATTGTGTTGAATTTTGACAAGGCTTTGTTATAAAAAAATTGCGTCGCATTGACACTGGATTGCCAGTGACCATAAGCGTTAGACAATCTTGTTGCACAATATCGACTATATAATTTTTTTTTCATATTCTATTTTGAGGTGGAATTTTTGCATTGCAATTGCACAGATTTTATAATAAACCTTTTTGGTCACGAATAATTACTTTTCATAATAGTTCTAGATCCAAAATCCACTTGCAATATGAAATTAACTATTGTCAAAAAAAGGAAGGGGTTTAATATGCGTTTCAACTTTCAATCCTCTCTTGAAAAAATTCTAAAGAGAAAAAGGTATCAGAAATAGACTTTCGAGCATCAAGTGTTTCCGGATTTTTTTTTTAAGCAACTGAAACAGACTCCCAAGTTTTTGAGAATGGCTTAACCCCAAAACCTGCTGAATATACCCTTCTTGTCCCTCTTCATCCTGTTATCAAGAGATGGGAAGTCAATCGAGCTGTAAGCAATGTCCAGGACAATTGGATTGCATGGAACCGCTTGGAATGGAGGTGGAAACTGGGCAATGCGTGCTACGACTTTGGAATTGGGTTCGCCAACTGCTGATTCATAAACATCAAGTGTCTCCAAAAGGAACTTTTGCTCCTGCATAAGAGAGCTCCCAATTTGTCAGTTTGACCAAAGCATGTGTGCTATTTCAATATAAATAAAACTAGGAACCAGAATATTTGACATTTTATGAATAGGTATTTTTATAATGAGTGAAAATGATCAAAAGTTGACGATTTCAGAGAAACTAGTAATCTAGATTAGGCACAGAACATGTAAACCTTTTTCTGTTGTCCCGTCAATGAGATGGTTGAAACCCTTTTTGAAAGATTTTCTGGTATCTTCTCCTCCTCCATGATCCCAGCTGCATGTTCAAGACAAATGCTTGATCTGCAGATGTCTAATAGTACCTTCAGATCTTGGGCTAAAGCCTGCCTTGTTGATGAGCAACCACAGTGAGTAAAAAATAGCAAATTTATTTGTCCAGTTAAATATCTGTTTTTCTCGTTAGTAAATTTACACAAATAAGAGATCTTATTCATCTATATCAGGCTTTCAGTCAATCACGGCAATCACTAGAATTTCATTTTTGGAACAAGCAGGCTTAAGCATAGTTGTAGAATCATACTCCATTTCAGTCGCATAAAAATGGAACCAAGATTACGAGGCAAATCAATATCCAAATAAAGTGTGATTACCATGATTAAGGACTAAACAAGTTTTAGGATACTATATACCAGTCTTAAGAAGTCTAGTGTTAATCATTCAAGGTGAAATCTGCATCTAACCAGTGAAGATGTTTGACCAAAAATCATTGCTGATACTACAAAGTAGTTACTTTTGTAGAATTCTATTTCTAGTTGTTTACATAATTTTAACAGAAGTACCCTTCCATCAGCACAAGGCGTTACCATAAAATCATCACACCGACTACACAAGTTAGAATAAAAACATAATAACATAACATAATTAGGAATATAAAAAGTGCTAAACAAGAAAAGAACCTGATCAGGATTAGTTGCCATTTGAAGCTTCTCTAGGGCATTATTTGCAAGAGAACGTGCATGGCAAAATAACAAATATGCTTCAGCCCTTTTGCCAGCTGAACTATAGGATTTAGCCAAGTAAAAGCACCTGTAATTTTGAGACGATAGCTTTAAAAGCCAAGTTAACAGGGGCCCTAAAAATTGTAATGAATGAAAAAATCCAATAGCAATATTAAATTGGGCATGTAGCACTGAAACAGGTCTTGATCTTCAAATACAGCATGGTAAATTAATCCATTCAGTTTCCCTCCCGAAAGTACAGATAAATCTAATATTTCTGAAGAATCAACTAGGACACACCTTTCAGCTCTAAACACTGAACTCTTAATCTCACATTCTTCAACAAATGCAACTTCTTCAGAGTTCCTGTTCTTCCCAGAACTGACTAAGTCAGATAAATCAGATGCATTCTGCCATTAGGAAAGGATTAGTTCCACTTGCGCACTCAGAAGAAATGGGAAAACATAAACTCTGGCAACAAGCTCAGAGAAACACTGAGAATCAAACGATATTAACCTGTATTAAGAGATCATATAGACGAACAAGTTCCTCTGGTTTTGTTACTTTATCAACCTTATCATCACGGTGTTTTTTGAATTTACTTTTAGCAATGACAACCAGTAACCGGTTGCGTTCAATGGTGCGCTGTGTTAAAACAGCACTTACTGCCTTATCCAGACCATTTAAATCATCTTTTGCATTCTCAGCATTCCCTGCAGTAGCCTAAAATCAGAATGCAGTTAGATACTCACATAAAGAACTAAATATAAGAACGCCCATTTCAAACTCATTGTTGAAGACTTTAGTGGACATTGGCATGCAAGAATAATTCATACTCAAAATCCAGACTCTTCAAACAAGCCAATCACATAAAAGATTTGCTAATCTAGAAAAATTTGGAAATTTGAGGCTACTTTAGTTTCTGGTTAGAAGTATTTTGATACGTAAATAAAAGCCTCAAAAAGCAAGAGCAAATGATGAACATGATGTTAACATACCAAGTCACTCCGGATGCAGCCTCTAGCATCATGATATGCAGAAAATATTTTGTCAAACATGGCAAGCTTCTTCTCTGCTGGAAGCGAATCTGATGCTAACCCATGTAGATCTTTCTCTATCTCCTGAGCTGATCAAATTTCTCAAGTAAGAGAATGTTTGACAAATATTAAGTAATTTTACTCAAAATGAAATGCAACATGAAGTAAATTACAAAAGACAGGCAATTGAGATAAATTTTAAGGAAAGGTTCAAAAAGCATGGCCAGGTTAATTTCATAAGTGCACGACAATATATTTTGTGTATATATCACCACTTACTATAGATCTGTAATCCCCGTGAGAAATGGTTGACAGGTAATGAACTCAAGGTTTACAAAGAACTAAAAACTGTATAGTTTGCATGTATTACATACCTAATAACATTTATTTATGCTCTTGAAAAATGGAAACACAACTCCAAGGAAACCACAAATAGAAATTAGAAATCAAAACTCACAAGGTAGAGACTGAATAGCAATATAGATTCATTCATTCTCAAAAAACCAAACAGTTATGGAGAACAAACCAGTACCCAATGATCTGGCTTTTTATTATATAAGATACTGCAGAAAATTTCATGAACGTATCCTCATTTACATTTGTTTAGGTGTACACCTGTCCCTAATGAAAATTTCTCTTATCATTCATATGAGAAATATAGATTGAGAAGATATGTAAGTTATAAGTGACAACACTTAGCCATTCGATCAGAAAAGGATACCTACAAAATTGTTGATTTAGTAGCACCAATAATAATGATATCCTTAGTGGAAAATGTATGATGGATATCTAAAAAAATTAATTATGCATTTCGATTGATGTTAAGATTGTTAAACATACCAAAAAAATATAACCTAAATAAAGATTAAATCTATATTTATTTTAAAATTTATTATGAATTATATTACTATCAATAATTACAATGATATACATATATTTATTTAATTGGAAAGATTGAATTATCGTAACAAAGCATAACTGTGTTATCATACTAATAAAATCTCAAGACATACATAGTAATGAAATTTCTTGAAAACATAGAAAATCATTATAAAAAAGGTGCAATGGTTCCTCATTTTTTCAACTTAAGTAACATGTCACAAACCTTTCAAAATAGAAACTCGAGTCTTAGCATTATTGATAGGAAATCTGTGACCGAGCCAGTTGAATTCTGTCATTGATGCTGCTTGTTGAGATCTTGCCTCGGCCATCACAGCCTAAAGTTACAAGACAAATGAAGATAGCTTGAGAAAGTGAAAAAAAATGGGGTGATACAGTTTTTAATTACATCTCACTAGTGTTTAATATCCTAGTATTAAAATAGAAAAAGACATGACATAAATCAAATACAAAATTGTAAGGAATCAGGATAAGTAGATGGTATAAGAAGTGAAGTTTCAGCAAACACTGACATGAAAGCCATCATAAATTTGATGAGCATTCAAATATACTTGACTTTCAGTAAGGATGTTAATAAAAAATGTGAATTCAAATGTACTTAATAAGGTGGATGGGCTAAGCTTGGTGTATTGATATATAAAAGGATGGGTGTCAAAGTGTATCCAGCAAGTTGTTTATTTGCATGGATGGATGATGAACAAGCAACATTCTAATCTTTACTCTTTGTTATTAAAAAGCTAATAAGATGAATGGATAATTAAATTTCATAAAAAATGACTACAATACAAACTAATTTTTCCAATTTTTATTTACTCATCACCTATGTTATTTTCCCTTTATCTTGTTGCTTCCCTTTTCCACTAGAGGTGTTTATATGCTCCAAACCAAAACAAACTGACCTGAGCATAAATAGACCAAATTTTAAGTGGAAATTTCGTTTACAAGCTGAATAGCACAGATTGAATCATTCATACAAAGTAAACCAAACCAATCAAATTTCTTCTTCCATTTGATCTGTTTCAATTAGGTTTGAATTGAACTTGTCTAATTTTAGTTAATTCTTATTAAATGTTTAATAAATTTTTAATTCCATAAATACTAAATTTAGCAAATTTATAGAAAAAGAAACTCTGTTCTTTCAAATTTATTAGGTTTCAAATAGTGAAATTAAACCAAATAAAGTTTTTTATCGGTAAATTATCAAACAAACTGAACTTTAACTGTTTTTGCATGGAAACCTCAAAAAAAAAACTCTCTTTACATTTAACTGATGATTATTTTACACCATAACAAATCATTATGTTGGTGCAGTATTAGCATGAAAGGTTAACTAATTTACAATTCCCAATATGAATAACGAAGTTCGTGTTGACAAATCGATTGTGAGAATTCATATTTTTCTAATATTCTCACTTAAATAAATATGATTAAAAGTTTAAAACTATTATAGATAGGGAACAAGTCACATGCTTCGCAAGGGGCTTTTGCTTTGATAAGAGAGATTATCGATAAGGGCTACAACTGAAATTTATTAAATTCCATAAGGGTCTTTTTGAAAACAACAGTAGTTAATTGTCCATTCTTCTTTGATGTGCCCAATGTGGCAGATCAAACACGAGAAATAGTTACAATATTTTATTTATCCACTTCACCCACTCCAAATGGATGAAAATATTAGTACTTCATCCACCCTCCCATTCATCGAATCACTTATCCACCCAACTAAACACAGCCTCAAGCCATTCTAGAACACTCCTATTTATCAAAAAGTTTATGCCATTACAATTAAATGGTGATTGACAACAAACTTAAAGAACAAGAACAATTTTCAATTATAAACGGAGAAGTATATAGTTCTAGGTGGCTAAGATAGGCTATAAACAAATAAAAAAAGAAAAGCATATAGGAAATTTAGAGAGTAGAAGGAGAAGAAACAAATCTACCTCTAATTTAGATTTGAAAAGGTCCAAGGCCGGTCCTTCCATTTCTCCAATGTCAAGAAGCTCCGAAGTTTGCAATTTTGACTCACCTACTTTATGTAAACAATATCTGATACTGGGTTCTAGTTCTTCAACACGTTCACGGCATAAAACTTGATTTTCTATGGTTCCATACTTTCCAAGCTCTTCATAAACAGCCCTTCAGGGGAAAAGAAATTATATTTGATCAAAAGAAGCTGAAGCAAGAAGAAAAGAAAGTATTTCAAAACAAGTGTAAATAACAATAAAAAAAAAAAAAATAGGATATAGATCAGGATAAGAAACAACTATGATTCATAGGAGCAACCCAGCTGAGAACTAATGCACCAGCGATGCCAGGCACAATAAAGACCATAGATCAGACTGAAGGTAATTAGTTGGACATTTTGATTTCAGTAAACCTTGCATTCTTGAAGTTCATTAATGCAGTTTGCCAATTCTGATCTTGCTCAAACAATAGAGATCCTTTCATGTAGGAAGCATATGCCTGCATGCAAAAAATCTGGCTCAATATTCTGCAATCTGATGTATGTCTAATAAAAGACACCAGAAGAAAGATGAAAAAAAAATGTAGAGACCAGAAGCAAAGCAAATTGAGGAAGAATGCTCTTTCATACATTTTCCAACGTGATCACAACAGCTCAAATTGTTTATAAAGGAAAATCATTCCAACATCACATTGCACTATAAGGGAAAGGCAAAACATGCAAAGTCAGCTCTCATTGTTCAGGCCACTTTTCTCCCTTAAGCAATGTAACACCATCCAAATCAGCATGATTAACATTACGCAATAACAAGCCAGTAAGGTGGTGACACAGGCAATGCTACAATCCGTTGACATAAATGCATGTACATGGATATGCCACCCAATGATCTATTTACCAATGTAGTACCATACAATCATTCAAACAAGTGATCGGAAAACAAAGGTTGGTACAGTACTTCAGCTTCAAGAGAAGTTCTTGAATCTCCTTTAACAGCACAGAGCTGTGAAAAAAGTGTTGCCCATTTAACAGCCTTTCTCAATCTACCAAGCAAGTGAATGCGTTGACGAGAATTTGGTCCATCAGGCAATTGTTTTTTCTCCATGGCATAGCTCCAGGCCCGCTCAGCCATGTATAAAACAATATGGAGAAACCTATAAATGAAGCAGTCAAAAACATGTATCAATAGCTCTGGAAGGGTGTAGATCCATTAACATAAACTAACAAAAATCCAAGGTGCACATGTGGCATTTACAACCACATGATTGCAATTTAAAAGAACACTTCAGAAAAGAATGGTAACCAAGCTGGATCATTTGAGTACTCATTGTATTACGAATGAAAATTATCCCCTATGGAGAATGTGAAACAATATGCAGGAAAATATGACTTTGTAACCATCAATATCCCTAAAAATTACACAGAAAATATTTCCATAAATCATGGAATTATGATTCCTTAAATTATAGGATATGATAGTGTAGCTAATTTCCATAAAAGGTTATTTACCCTTTTTTTAAAGAAAAATATGCTATTTTATAAAGAATAAGTCATGTTATCAATCTATAAAAAGAGGTTAAGATCCAACATATTAGAAAAGTTGTTGAATTAATACAATTTTCAATTTTCATCACAAACTTTTGTGAAATCCATAAGTGATTACTTTATGTCATAGTCATAATTTCACGTTACACAAATTGAGCCTCAAACTAGTTAAGTATAACTACATGATTGCAAATTTCAAGATTATTTCATACTAAAACTAAAAATCAACTGGCTTCAATCGCATTTGAATTTTCCATGTAAATTTAAAAAATTGTGTCATGATTGATTGCAACAACAACAAAAAATTGTGAGATCAAAAATGGGCATTCATGTAATGGTTACAATGACAAATTACACAAATGAACTTAAACTATCTAGGAACAATCATTCATCGTTCTTACAAAAAGAGATCCAAATAACCTAGATTCAGCTAGGATTCATACAACAGTGATTTCAGCAAAATTTATGTAGAGCTTGAGTAGAAGCAATCCCATTTTTCCTATCTTGTAACACTACTTGGTTCCTTCTTATTTACAAATTCATCTCTTATGAGGATACCATCACATACAGGGAAAAATCAATGGCACAGTCTCGAAGACGCAAGAGAAAAATAATAATAATGACAATTAAACAATATACCACCCAATGTAAGGTGTATACAAGTTTGAGAAATTTAAGAATAATATGCCACCAAACAATTTTAATTATACAGGTACATAGGAAAAAAAGTACAATCCCTAGTAATGAGTAGCTCATTGATAGACAATCAAAGAAAATATGTGACTTCACAGATTATGTAACACGCACTAAACGTAACTGAACAGGTATAACACTAAATTCATCTGAGACAAGGAAGAAATGCAAACCTCACATCAGTGACTGTGGACTCTGTTATTGCCTTCCGTGTATATTTACCACGACCATGTAAAAATTTCAATGACTTATATAATCTTCTCAATCGTGCAGTGCAATATCTCCTACAACACCAAATACTCTTCTTAAGACAATAGAAATAAAAAATAATAATAATAATTTTAAAAAATGGAAACACAAAAGATGGCAAGCACACAACAAATGATTAACAAAAATCGATTAAAAAAGTGTAACTGATAATTATAATTATTGGACAAAGACATAGTATATCTACTGGGATTTTATGCAATATATATTCCTAATTTTAGGATAAATTATAATTTAAGATCATTTGCCACGAGCAAACCATCAGTAAGACTTAAATGCCTGAGTCCAAACAGATTTTGCTTTAGGCGGATTTTATATCAAGAATAAAATACATATAAAAGCAAAAATAATGCTAGCAATCAGATCCTCAACAAAAATAGAGAAGCATATGTTCATTCTCTACAGTGGGAAAAAAAATGCTTAATCTATGCAGAGATCCAACTACACTTTTCTCATACAAGTAACCTGACTATTATAAGTCTGGCCGTACCGTAAAAAGGAATTGATGAGCATGAGTATTCACATTCCACGTCGTAGAGCATACTAACAATTTCACATAGAAAATTTCAATCGGGATCCCTCATGCAGTCAATCCATCAGAACATACCTGTACCGAGTGTAATCTCGGTGCCTCAAACCGTGCTGCATCTGAGCAGATTTAACTAGCTGCAACACTGACAACAAAAACAAGAAGCCGGTTTGTTAAATTTCACGAAATGATTCTCAAATCCAGAAAGTGCGTAAAGGATCGCAGATCAACGAGAAGTGGTGGGAGATCGAACCGTTGATGGAGAACTTGGGACTGATCTGTTCCACAGCGACAGACTTGTCCTCGTCGATCTCCATCGCCGTCGCGTCCTTTTTCGCCATGATTCTTCCGGTAGAATATCAAAGAAATGATCCTTCGCTTCCAATCTAGGGTTCATGTAGTCCGAAGATCTGCATCTGCTGGCCGTTTCGGGGTCGGTGCGCATTCGTTTACGGATCCTCATGTTCAAATCCTATAACAAGACCCGACGAGATCCGAGTTAATCCGGATCGGATATGATACGTAAGCGGGGCCACAATTGGAATCTGGGCCTCTTCGACGGCCTCAATGTGTTTTTATTATTTGGGCTAATTTTAGCAAGAACCCTCTATATGATTGATTTCGAAAGTGGGTCCGTACGTGACAGTAAGTTAAGGATGACCTCAGCAATGAAGTCATTTAAGTCTTCGGCTAAAGCCACGTAGGCGCAAGTGAGAACCCGGCACTCGCTCAACCCGTCGACAACGCCGCCGCGGAGGGCACCCCGCATGTGACGTGTCGAAACTATATTACTTTAAAAAACAAAAAATTGGGAAAAGAAAGAGAAATATATAGGTAGATAAATATGTCGCCTTTCTTCTTGCTCAGCGTGTTCGATCAAATGCTTCAGAGCTAAAAAGAGGTGATTTTCTCTTCCTTTTGCTAAATCTTAATCGTCGAGCGGAGATCACAGATGGAGAACAGCGCCGTCCTAGAAACGTTGGTGCACCACCGCTCCTACGCCTTCTCGGGTGACAGCGACGCCCCCTCCCTCCTCTCTGGCTCCATTTCCTCAGTCGTCAGCACCTCCCACCCGACGCCGACTCGCCGGGAGTCGCTCGCCGACGGGCGCCCACCGAAGAAGCGCAAGTCGCAGGCCTCCAACTCCAAGCGCTCGCCGGTCGCTTACTTCACTGCGGACCCGGCCCACTTCCGCGAATTGGTCCAGCGAGTCACCGGCGCCACCTCCACGGCCGCAGCAGCGTCCCCGCTGTATCCGCCGGAGGCGGCAGGGAACTTTCCTCTCCCGACCCTCGACGAATCATCGTCGCTTGATCCGGCCGGCTTTGTCCTGCCAGCGGTTTTCGGACCTGATCCGGCTCTCGCTGATCATTTCGATCCGTTGCTTTTTGTCTCGGATTCTCCGACGCCAGAGCTGGATTTGTGGGGCGTTTTGTGAGCGAACAAACTGTTTTTCTTAACAGACGTCTGATGGGCAACGGACGGCTTCAAGCCGTTCACTTCCTGCAGAGTCAGAGCTGTGTATTACAAACCAGATCGTAATAATTAAACAGACCCAGAGTTTTGTTGAAAGTGAAACTAAAATCAAGTTGCTCTCTGTCGATTCCCCCTAACAATTAAAGATAAGCAAAAAGAAACAACAAACAATTCATGTCGTGGATTTTTTAGAAAACAAGAGAAACAGAATTTGTTTTTCTTTTCAAAAGGAACTTTTTTATTTCACAGTTGAATAAACATGTCAAATATATCTCTAGACGAAAAAGCGAACTAAACAGGTACCCAACAGAGAACTTCTCATACAAATACGCAAAAAGATCAGATCCAATGCCAACAGAAAGATGCAAAATCTAAGTTGTGTAACCAAAAGCTAATACAAAATTCAAGATACATAGGGGGGGAATCTTTCGACTGTTCAAATATAGTTATCATATAAACAATAAAATACAGCAACAGTCTGATCACTGATGAGACGCAGCGGAGACTTTTTCTAGCTAGTTTTCAAGTCAATTAAGTGACACAAGCAGCACAGTTCGATTTGAATGTTATAAATAATTCTTATAAATAAATAGACAATACAACCATAACAAACACTGAACCAAATGGAACCTCCAGGTTTCTTTGGTATGTCTTAGCCCATTGCATACCTCTGGGTCCAGCTCCTAGCGGTGGTCTCGTACTTGGTCCTATCTGTCTTATACATATGAGCAATTTCAGGAACCAAAGGATCGTCTGGATTTGGATCAGTTAAGAGAGAGCAAATTGACAGCAGCACCTATAAGGGAAAAACCATAAAAAGCTTTCAATATTCCAATTGCACAATAATAACAAGCCATAGGTTCCAATTATTCGAAGTCGAATACTTGAATCTTGAACTCTACTGTGTGTGTGTGTGTGTGTGTGAATGTTTCCATCTTCATCTTCAGCTGATCAATTCAACCTATATACTAACAAATAGAATGTGATTGTTTTTGACATCTATACAATCTTACTTTGCTTATAATTTATTTTATCATTTAATAAGATTATCTAGTTGTTGTTGGATAGTATTCCTTTTTTGAATTTAGCATTCCTAATTCTTTCCTAGTCACATTAGCATTCTCATCAAAAATAGTTTTACTATGATGCAATATACAAGATTGTAGAATCATGAAGATCCCGTGCAACAGGCTATTCAATAGTTTTGATCAAAAGGCTTTTTTTTAATAATGGCCAGGCTTTTTTTTAATAATGGCCAAGCAAGGGCATAACTCAAAAAAAAAAAAAAAGAGCAGCCCAGTGCACGAAGCTCCCGTCGTACAAGGTTCAGGGAAAGAATCTATTGTACACAGCCTTACCCTGGATAGGCATGGTACTGTCAACTTATCTGAACGTACTGGTATACACTACTGGTATACACTACTACAAGCTGATTAGTGTGAGCAAATTCGATAAGATAGATATAAACAACTTTCTAGGATAATTTAAAAAGGGAAAGAAAAGGGCACCTTGGAAATAGTTAAAGCAGGACTCCATTGTTCTTTTAATATGTCCAGGCAAATGCTTCCATTGCTGTTAATATTTGGATGGAAAACCTTGGTCCTGAAAGCAACCTGCAGAAGGTATCCCCGATAAGCGAGCAAATACATAATGTTTAACTGTTGTTATTGACAATTTGATTTGTTTAGAGGAACGTGTTCAAGTGAAATGGTAATGCTATACCTAAAATGTGCATCAGTATAGATGCAACAAACATTTTGGACAAACACAGCTTGTGCACACCAGGCAATTTATCTTCTACCACAAAAGACTAATGGCCAAGTATCACAATTTCCCTTCTCTTTAGTTTGACTTTTCTTTAAAAAATAAACTGCAGACTAAGAAGATCATATTTTTAACCTAAATTTTCATGGCATAAAAATACAAAATCAGTCCTTAACATTCACACCGTAACAATTCAAGCCAAAACTTCTGAATACTTTTAGCTTATCCAAACCAATTTAATAGTCTAAACCTTCTATTGGTGAACAAAGGTGAATATTTATTTGTTATCCGCTAAACCCTATTTTCATAACCACCATCATAAGCAAGACTGCCAACCCTAATTTGACCAATTTCAATATGTACACCATTTAATTCAAAATAAACAACAACACTAGACTTCCATACCTATGGTATTTTTTTAACATGGAACCATCGTATCCACTCACATCTGAAATTTTAAAGTGATGAACAAAATTTAAAATTATAGCCTTCATGGTTGCAAAAAAAAGATAAATATAGTTCCATCCACCATAAGGGAGCTAACAAATTTCCTGGTATCATATGACGCTGATACTTTCTCTCTTCAGGAGTGGATTTACATTAGGACCCGAGGTGGCACTGCCCCCACCCACACACACACAAAAATAATAATAATAACAACAACATTATTTTTATAGATAATTTTTTTATTTTCTTAGTATATATTATTTGGCCCCTACAAAAATACGTATGTATAGCTGGTCTAATCGTAAGTTTTGTTTTTCTTTTAACACATCTCTCGAGTTCGAATCCTTTTGAAAATGAAATTACAATTACCATTTTTATATTGAATTAAATCCAGATAGACTTAGATTGAAGAAAATCAATAGACTGAACCTAATTACCATATAATCAAGAAGCTAGAACTAATCCTAAGACTACCATCCAGGTTGCATGGAACTTATCGATCTAACAGAATGATTTACTATTGGACTAATCAGGTATGTGATTTACTTGGATCTAACTTTATTTTTTAATTAAAAATTAATGAACAGTGAGTATTATAGAAGTTAAACAATAAATTATTAATCAGTAGTTTATCCTACAATTTGGTCAATACAGTAAAGGGAGTTGCAGAAGCCATTCAAACAATTATCAATGCATGGATTGGAAGTATAATAGCACACGTGATATTCTAATGTTTCTATTGAGCTTTCTCATAGCATCCATAACTATCAGTTTGGAAATGACTCTCACATAACATTACAAGCAGTCACTATCAACATAGGGAGTGGCATTTTTGGCTTTCAGCAAGAGATGTCTCTAAACTCCATGAGTTCAGAATAGTAAAACTAGATGTCTCCATGTCATTGTACATACATCATAGTCCTCAGATGCAGATCATTCTCTTATTATGAATCATATGATGCGATGAGTGTAGCATTGACTTCACCAAGTTAATATGTGAACCTCATAACAAATGAAGAAATTGATAGTAATAGAAATGGTTATTTTTCACTTTTGTTAAAATCACCTTAGGTGGTTTAAATGGATAATCTGGAGGGAAGTGGATGGTGACAAGAAAAACACCCCCTGCATAAGGACTGTCTGATGGACCCATTATTGTAGCTTGCCAATGGAACATGTCTTCAGCCACAGGGCCTGCAAGAAAACAACTCAAAATACCACTTGATCCTCTGTTGAAATAGTAAGGCTTGTTTGAACCAAGAATGTGATTACAGAGCTTAACAATCCCAATCCACCAACTACTACCGAGTGTCTTCTAAATCAGCAAGTTAATGCTAGTGTGCATTGCATTACTGTTACTGAACATTAAAGTACATTATGTATTGGAGCAATATCAGTAATAACATTTACTCCCTCTGATAACTTGTGGGGCCGGGCTCAGAGGGCCGCTGGGGTGGCGGATTCCACCTTTTGCTCCAATATCAGTAATAACAACCGGAGTCACCAACTCGAAAGTCTCAATAATGAAGGTAATAATACCTTAACAACGGTATAACTTGTAAACTTTTCCACGTGGTCAGGAAAATATTCTACTTTGCAAGCCAAAAGAAAAAGAGATTGATAATTACAGGACATTAACCATAAACAACTACACCAGGAAAGAATAACTGAGCTAAATTTCAGTGACATATTTTCTTTAATCTATAAACAAATACTTCCTAGTGCATTCATTTTTTTTTTTATGAAAAAACAAATTATGTCAGCATCCACACATGTTATATTCCTGTTCTTCGTAAATAGTCAATATTAACATTTAGTGGTATCACTGTCGTCATACCAACATCACCGTATTATTCCAGATGCAACAAGTTAAAACATGGTTTTGTGCAGACTATACAGTGTAATGTAATATAAACTTTTAGAGATGTAACAATCCTATATATCCCGGAAGAGCAAACTTGGCACGATCTGCGACAGTGGATCTAAGATTTTTTTGATATGTCTTTTAGGCTCCTTAAGTTTCAAGCTGTTCGTAATTTATACCCGAGATAGAACGTAATCCAGTAGTGATCTAAAGTCAAATAGCTTATGTTGACAAAAAAAAAGAGAAAATGGAAGGGAAAAAAAACAGATACAGATGGGAAAGACCAGCGCTGCAAGAAGTAGGAGGATCCTTCTGCAGATCCTTGAGTTCTTTGATGATCCTCCTCGAGGCCATGGACGATGATCTAATCGTTCAAAACCTGCCAAAATCAAAGATTCAAGAGCGTGAAGGAAGCTCGATCGATATAGAAAAGGATAGGAATCCAGAGAGATAAAGAGGGAGAGACTTCCAACTCGCCCTTTCCCTTTTGTCGCGGCTGGAAAGGGAAAAGCCGAACAAGGAGAGGAAAGCGGAGGACAGAACTGCGGTATTTTGACGCGAGTGCGATTTAATTTAAACGACCCTTTCTTTCGTTTTAGGACCACTCAAACTCACGGACAAAGCACGTGATAGTGATTTTTTTTATCGAAAAGATAAACAACCAAACAGGATGATTACGATCCCGTTCACGGGTATAGCCGATCCAAGTTAGCAGCCAAACCCCCTTGCGATCCTGGTGGTGGATTTGCTCCAATATTTGAATAAATAAAATTTAAATTTTTAAAGATTTTATATATATATATATATATATATATGGTCTCATGTCGCGAGCAGGCAACCAATTAAGTATCATCCTAATAACCAAAGACCCAATTGAATCAACAGATGATATATTGATCCCAGTAAAACCAACCATAACAACAACAGCTCCCATGTAATCCAGCAGATGAGGAGCATGTCCTGTCAGAGTCCAAAACTGCAGCGATCGGAATCTGAATTGTGAGACCTGCTGTTGCTACCGTTGTAGTAGTTAGATGTATTGCTTCTGGCCCCAAGTAATCACTTAGCACATTGTCCAGCAACCCTTTTCCCACAACAACACCATACAAAATCTGAACAACCCACCTGACATGTATTTAGCTCGTAAAACGACATTAAAGGTCAAAACATCAGGTGAGTACCCATCCAACAGCGTCTTTTGATGAACCCACTCCACCAACCTATACTGATTCATGGTAAGAAGAGAATAATAAAAAAAAAAATATTCATTGAAGGAATGTTTGAAAGGTCGGTAAATGAGTTAACCTTTCAACCACACTCCTGGCCATCCCAGCCTCTCCATAAGAGCAAATTAAAATGTTAAACGTGCATGCAGT
>JBBPFP010000068.1:2367093-2380655 GCA_037974795.1 Kaempferia galanga
TGATACCCCATGGTACTCTACAAATGTAACTTACTCTCGAACTACATGGTTGGTTGTTCCCAAATCTATAATTTATAAAGGATAAGAATTAACTAACAATACCGAACTAACAACATTGAACTAGCTATATAGTTGGTTACTCCTGAATCTATAATCCACTACATAGGTTTTACAAGTGTGAACAACTATAGCAATTCCGTCTTCTTCTTTAAATACTTATCATTGTATAGAAATATAGACTTGGATAATGATTAGGGATTTTTGTCATAACTTAAAAATAGTCATTCTACCTAAAAGCAACTTAAGTTTCCATTCTTACACATTAGAAAAATTAAAGACTAGTTGTTGCAAACCAGAAGCTACAAAATTACAATAAATGTGAGAATATTTTTGATATGTCGCACCCCTTACATTGCACACCCTCGTGAGCACTTTAAAAAATTTTTCATTTCAATTTTTTTTGTGCTTAATATTATAATCAACTCCTAAGCACTAAAGGCAAAATCTGATTGACATAATTGGAAACTTTAAAAATAAATAAATAAATAAAAGCAAAGCTGATGTTACACTAAGCACGTACAACGTTGTGTGTGTGTGTGTATATATACATATATATATATAGGGGTAATAACGTGTACACCTCCTATGGGCGCTCTGCATGAGCGCCTAAGTGCACACCAGGGACGAATTCAGTTATTAGAGGTGGACTAGGTTGAGCATGAGTTGGTTGAGTAAACCAAGAATGCTGTAGAAGAGGTACGGGTTCGCTCCGCACAAGTAGGTTTTACTATATTTTTTCAAATGTTAAATTTTTATTGAATGAAATCTTTTTATTATTTATAAAATTGTTAAGTTAATTTATTAGTAATGATATATCTAATTTTTAGAAGTTGGAAATTTAAAAGGCATGGCAGAAGGCCAGATCGCTAATACCAACATTAGAGAACGTACCATCAATAGTGAGGTAGAAGTAGTTGGTCGAATGCGATGAGAGATCGTGCAAAGCGTCTCACATAGGACCTCAATCTATAGCTGCTCGTCTTCGGCGTCAACGTAAAGGGTATGTTGCGACAAAAAAAAAAAAACCCTAAATCTCACAAACCTCAACGTCTGCCATGGTAGAAATCCACGGCACTGATCAGCTGTTGAAAATACTTACGGGCGACATCTTCCTTAGGTTTGCCCTTGGTTGCAATTGAAACAGAAAATTTCTGAGAGTTAATAATCCTGTTGACGGGAATCGACTCTGACTCTTCAATCCAGCCTACAAACAGAGGTTTGCAGAGTGTGAGAACTCAAGCCATCTCACCAGCATCTTCAGATCCAATAAGCAGTGTTACGGAGGATTTGGTAATGAAACAATTGGAGTTTATGCCCGACGATTGCATTCAAGGTGACGAACAATTTGATACCCCAAGTTCTAGTTCCATGGCATATGGAACTGCAGTATTACAGGACACCGAAGCTCTTTGTCTCATGGATGGTGATGATAATAACTGTTTTTTTGGCGACAGTAAGGACTCATAGATGATGATGATAATAACTGTTTTTTTGGCGACAGTAAGGACTGGATGATATTGAAGACCTTCCTACTCCGTGGCAAACTTCTTCGGCTACCTTATGTGGTGTCAAAGTTGTTAAGTTTATCATTACTTCACCGAGTCAAAGGGATGAAAACATGCAGAAGCTTACCAAAATTTATCATTTGTATGTCTTGCCACTAGACTTATCCCGGCAGCTATCCTTCGAGGGCCGCCTCCTCTCCCGATAGAAGCGGCTGATGGTCGCCCTGAAGTTCCTTCGACGAGCTCAGGAAAGCTCTCGGCCGGCGTCGTGCTCTCTCTCCTCCGGTAGCGGGCAGTTGCCAAGGACCCGTGAAGAAATAGAAACAAGCAAACAAGTTTGTTGCTGCGCCTGTCCATTTCCCTTCCACGAGGGAAGAAGGAGCGATCAAACAACAAAAGAAAAAGCAAAAATAATCCTAAACTAAAATCATTAAATTTAACTTTTTGATAAAGTTTTCATCTGAATTTCTGAGAACATTTTCATAGAATGATAAGTTCAAACTAGCATGTTCCAGACGGATTGATGTGATTTGTATAGGGTAGTTAACAAGTTGAAAACCAACTCATAATAACATTTTGATTTAAAATTTTAAATATGAATTTATTTCTATTAATTTAGCTTAGAACATGTTACAGTTAGCTTGTAAGCATATTATCATATGCATAAATTCGTTTTCACTTAAAATGCCCATTTTAAAGATATTTGTAAATATCATTTGGCCCGACACAGTTAATTTCACAATAAAATCCGTCGTAGCAAAAGCGGCTCTACATGAGTTCAAGGATCTTGAAGGGTGCTTTGAATAGTTATTATGTATAATTGATCATACATTAAAATCTCTAAACAAATACAATTTTATTGTATTATCTAAATTGAATCAAAGTATAATACATTTCCCATAATCATTATTATGTGATTACCTGATAATAATATGATAATATTGTTATTAATAGTGATATATATACATAAATAAAATTAGATTTTTTATATAATTTTTTTAGATATTTTTTTTAGACTTTTGATTAAGTCTGATTTATTTAATTTATTAAGGTTTTAATAAAAATACCAAAGTAAAAAAAAACAAAAACAAAAAAAACAAAATCCTTCGTCATCTTCCTCTCTCCTCTTTATCTCCCGTGCCCGCCGCCGGCTGCTGCCACCTCCGGACGCCGCGCCCCTGCGCTCCGCTTCCGGGCGCGCACGAAGCTTCGGTGGCGACCTGCGAGCCTGCTGCCGCGCTCGGCTTCGATCACGGACTTAGACTAGGTTGAACCGAGCTAGATTGGTTCAATTGACGCGGTCCAGTTGAATCAGGATTCGATTGGGTTTTAAACCCCGCATTGCTCCTCTCCTCCCGACCACACATCCCTCTCCCCTCTCTCTCTCTGTCCCCGTCTTCGTCGATCGCCTTCGCCGGTGCTACCTGTCGCCGTAACCTCCGTTCCGGTCGACTGTGCCGCCACATACTAATTGCTTTGAATCCACTTCCTCCAAGCGCTTGTGTTGCCGTCCTGCCAGAACACGGGGAGCCTTGCCCTCCCTCCCGCAATCTCGCTGCGACTCCACGTCCTCGCCGCCGGCCACGGCCTTCGTCTCCGTAAGAAGAGACCTCTTACTCTTCTCTTCCTCGTACGTAGTCCCTTTAAATATGGCGTAATTGATTCTGGCTATCAGGTATCTAGGAAATTGTGGCGTGACTGCCATGCCCTATGGTCGTGTATCCCATCAGCCACTTTTTATGTTTCTTGTTTGCGAACATTAGTTATATTTTAATTTTATCATATTGAATTGAGCTATCAGCTAGCTCATAGTACAAGATATAACCTTGTTTTCTATATTGTACAATCAAATGCACTTATGACTCTACCATTTTGAACCCGTGGTATTCCTTCTCCTTCATCAAAGTGACATCTCAAGTATTCTCGAGTAATTCATCCGCTAGATAGCAAGCTTGAAATGGATAAGTCCATTATAGATGATTTCTTATTTAATCACAATCAATTTATGATTTGATACATGATTAGAGTACTCTATGAACTAAAGTGAAAGATGCTTTTGATAAATTCTTATTGATCACAATGAAGAATACTAACTACTCTATAGTTTGGGTCTTTGTAAGGTAGGGCCAACTTGGTGTTTAGTTCCAGTAATCAAGCTAGGTTCTTTGTTGGTTATTCAAAGATCTAGATTTAGATTCTGTTGCTATTTAGTTGCCTTTTGTCAAAACCTTAGTAGTGAGTATCGTACGAGGGGAGCAAGCAGTGAGTTTCTGGGTAAAAAAAAGGGAAAACAAATTTATTGGAGATAAATGGTGAGACTTGGAATTAGTGCTCTTATATATGTAGTATGTAAAATGCTTCTTACTCAAATGCACAATGCATTTTTTTCTTACCCAAAAGTCTGCTGATTATGCTATTCCATTAGTATTTGTTTAATTGGAAATAAGCCAAAGCCTCCAGATTAAAAAGAAATATTCATTTTTTGCTTGTATGTCAGATCACCCATTTGTCTTTTACCGAGATTACAAGAATGGATAGCAATCTGACAAAAGCTAACCAAGTTGAGGATGAAGAAGAGTATATTTTGCTTGACTTGGATGATGTGTGTGTTGATGCAGATATTCCAGCCAATACTCCCTTTGTCCTCTCGGTATGAAACTACTTCTCTATTTTGTTAGCATTTCTGTGATGATAACCTGAGATTCTCATCTGTTTATTGAATAGTTTCTATTTGCATTTTAGTTGTTTTACCTTTTTGTACCTGCCACATCTTTTTATTCTTTCTCACAAATACAAAGCAGAGTTTGATGTTTACAACAAATGATCTGAAAAGTATTTTTATGGTTGAAAGTCGATGTAGATTAG
This sequence comes from Kaempferia galanga, assembly GCA_037974795.1. Classification (NCBI taxonomy): domain Eukaryota; kingdom Viridiplantae; phylum Streptophyta; class Magnoliopsida; order Zingiberales; family Zingiberaceae; genus Kaempferia; species Kaempferia galanga. Next base: position 2,371,524 of record JBBPFP010000068.1, read on the forward strand.
GAGGAAGAATGCCCAAATAGGCGACTGCTTCACAATACTCCCTTTTTGCATAGCTGTATGTTTACTCTTTAAATCCTTAGGTCTGTTTGGTTATTATTAGTCCATTCATGTATAGGACAGAGATACCATTTTTAAGTGACAGTTAAAATAGCTTTTGAGTTTCCTGATGCAGGTAATCCTATTAAGAAAATTGAAAAAAAAAACATATCTATTTAAGCTGGATTTCCTAACTTGATTGAGATCTGTGAATGTTCTTGTTGTTTTAGTCTAGTTTGTTAGTTTTTGCCACAGCAGATACTAGTGGAGTTGTTTTCTGGGTTCTATAGATATTTGATTGCGTCATGTCAAAGATCTCTCTCTTGCCAAAGTTATTTCTGATAGGAGCACATATAGAGCTTGTTGGTAGATAGGAGGATTCAAAGAGCAATGTCGGTCAAAAATGTTATTCTCTGTTGTTCGCCCTTTCATCTTTTAAGTTGTTGGTTCAGAGAAACATCAACTGTTTCTAAAGTTGAGAAAATATAAAAAAAGACTAATCTAGTTTTTTCATAATTTGACAATTGATTTTAATTTTTTTGAACATGACATCTGGGAACAAAGTTGTTCATTGTAGAATCGTTTCTGCTCTCTATTTGTGTAAATCTGCCTTTTTAAAGTTAACTAAGACCTGAGTATGTTTGTGATATTTATCTATTTACTGCTTATATAGTCAGTTCAAATGAACATTGAATTTGGTACTTGAATTTTGTAGGGTTTGGACACGATGAATCCTGTCTTGGCCATTGGTGATCATCTAAAACTAGTGAGTAAACTGACCTTAACATATACATCAATCTAGCTTGCTGCTATCACAATGCTAAGGTTGCATTTTGGTATGTTAGGAATGTCCTGACCCGCGTATCAGTTTAGTCGTGCAAAACATCTTGCATGATAGCATATGTTAGCTTTACATGTGTGTTGTTATTTGGAACTGCTCGATGGTGGTTGAAAGAACTAACGTATGCATTAGGAACTGAAAAGGCAAATAAACAATACAAAGAGAAGCTAGCATGTCTCTTATCTGAAGTTTCTTCTGTAGGCCCCTGTATGCTTACCTTAATATAGTGTGTATCCAGTTTATCATGAAAATCCACTTGTTTGCATATACAACATCAGCTGTAAGCAAGACTATCTGGATTCAACTACATCAGCATGGCTGACTCCCGATTCATGTTGATTTTTATTTTCATATTTGGACTTATATAAGCATAATATTGGACCGAGGATTTATGTTGATGTAAATGATCAAGGATTTATGTTGATGATATAGAATTAGATCATTTACCATTCGTCAACATGTTTGTTTTATTTAATATGAAATAAATGATTATTGATCTGATTTTATATTTGCTGCCTTCAGTTTATATAAGAAAGATAAGCAGACTCCCAATCCAAGACACGCATGAGTTTGTTACTTAAAATGCCTTAGAGTATCTTTGCAGCTATGGTTGATTTCAGTGATAGGAATGGTTGACAAGTTTTATATAATCACAATTATTAAACATTCTAACTAGCTTAGTTGGTAAGGTTTTGGAAGTTTCTTTCAAGTCTTGGATTTTGGACCTTACTGCCTTCACTCATCTGGCTTTCATCCCTTCTCTGATAGGTTAATTGCTACTTTTGTTGTAATGGGAATCAAGGTGATTTTCAAGTTTACACTAGAAAGCAGTGTATAATGCAAATTCCCTTGGGCTGGCGAATGATTTTAGGATGACTAACAAAATCATTTTACACTAGGTTTATGCAAGTCACATGGCAAATCTCTTATTCTTATATTACTCATCTAGATTCTTTAAAAAGAAGAATAATGGATATTACTAATAAAGTTCAAATAATCTTGAAGTGATCCTAGATTATTGACGAAGGTCATGTCTATGATTGCGTAGACAAATCATATATCAAGATTCATTGATTTTGGAAATAGTAAGTCTTACAAATTTCTTAAAGATTAAACTACTCTTGTTATAAGTGAATGATTTTTTAGCGTTGACTACTTTTTCCAATAAACAGTGAGGTTCCTTTGAAAGTGAGTTTGTTAAACTTGGAACCTAATCAACCTATAGTACATTCTAAAGTTTCTCTTCTATTCCTTGCCTTTCTCAAATCTAACTTCTTCATCCACAAAACTCAAGTTCCTATCGTTTTGACTTCCAAGCCTAATTACCAACCTGCAGCTGACCTGCCAACCTTAGCTTCAGATCACTGGATTGTGGGTTGAATTGGTGGGTCAGGTCAAGCAATGTCTATTTATAAAATATATAAGGTGTATAATCTATATAAAAGGGAAGAAAAATAATCATGCATTTAATATTTTTATAAATAAAATAGTGGGTCAGTTGCTTTTAGTTTGGGTAACTCAGATTTCCCTCGCATCAGATCTCATTTTATTGTCCTATGCTTTAGTCCATAATCTGGTTTGGTTTCAAGAGCAATGCCCGTGCCTTGCAATTTTGTTTCAGCTGCAAACAGTCAACGTCTTTGAACAGCATATTATAACAAGTGGAGATACCATTACATTCAATTGGAACATCTAAGTAGTACTTTATCAATTCCTGATAAATAATGCTATGCTGCTGAGGTTGCATTTCTTGTATTTCTGTTGATTAATTTCTTGCAAATCAGGTTTTTCTCTACTTTGATTTTTTTACTTTCTTTTTCATCCATTCATTCCTCCAAAAGAAAATGCAACCTCAAAGCCCCACAGAGTATCCCAGATAAAACAAATTACATTTTTTATATTTAAAAATGCCCGGTGATGAGCGTGCGCCATTTTAGGATTTACATAAAATATGGTAAATGTACAATGCCATCAACTTATCCAGTCCTGTCAGTCTATGCATCTCATGTTCACAACCTTCTTTTTAATTTACCACCGATTGAATAAAAACATCAGGGCTACATTTTTAATCTCCAAGCATAAAACTTGATTTTATTCTTTGGTATATGAAATTCTAAAGCTTTATCAACATTTATGCGTTGCCAGACATCATGATCAACTAATTAACAACAAAGGAAATTAAGATATTGGTTATTTCTTTCTTCCTTCTTAACTAATTATTGTCTGCATTAGCTAAATGTACCAATATAGATGTTCTTAATTTTTCTACTCGTTTGCAGATTGTTTTATTTCATTAGCATGTAATAATATCTAGTATCGTTCCGTATCCTTGCTCATTCCCTATTTATCCTGTACGATTAAGATATGTTTCTTACCTTGTAACAGATTGGAGAATACCAAGAGACGATGGGAACATGTTATATCTTCACTGAAAGTGGTAATTCCTGTGCTCAACTTGTCGTGGTTCTTTATGTGCAGAGCTTGATTACCTCCGTCTAGGAACTTAGTCTTGATTATTCATTAGTTTTCTCACATCAAAGCTGATGTTCAGCCATCCGTCCTGGAAGCTCATTCGTTAAAGCTAATAACATTGTCTTTTACTTCCTATAAGATCATAACACAAATCAGTCTCTCTCTTCTTAGGTGAAGCACCAACTAGGACTTGTGCTGACAGTACAACTTCTGAAACAAACTCTTCGAAGGATAAAAAAATCATTGATGCTAAACAAACTTTGGCACACCAGGTTAAGCCCATAGCTAGTCTTCAAAAAATTCTCAAATTCAAGCTGGTGACGGAGGATACAAATGGGACAGTAGAAGGGATGACCACTAGCATTGCATGATTCTTTTTCTTGATTCCTATGTTATTTTTTTATTTTCTTTCCTGAAAATATATCTCTAGGGTGCCAATTAGTTGAACCCAGGGGACTAAATTAAAGCAAAGTGTATCAAACAAGGTAGAGAGAGACCATGAGGTGAAGTTTTGATTCGGAAGTAGAGCACCACAAAGCAGCCACAGGTTTGATATCTAAATGAACATGTCGAGCTGCTGAGGTCAGTAATTCTCGTCATCGAATCAACTTCTTGAATATGCCTAGAAGACAACCATGTGGATCCAAATGGGTCCATCCAAATGGGTCCATTTGTTTATTGAAGAATTTGATGGATTCAACTCTATTTAAATAATCTAATGCAGATCATGAGCTTCTAGTCACCTCTACAACTTAGAAGGTATGATCATGCTATTTATTTGCTATTGTAGAATTTAAATTCTCTCAATCATGTTAAAGGGTTGAATCATGAAGGAACTCCACTAGTAAGCTTAAAACTCATGCAACCACCTTGTCAATCATCACTTGGCTAGGGGTTGAAGTTTTTGTGTTCATTTGCTAATTGAGAGAATGTGATCTTAGTTGAATTTCATGTCGATATTATACTCAAGTGTTATACTCCAGAAGTGAAAGTCAATGCCTAACAAAATATCCACACTTCTCTTAATCTCCGTGTCAACCAAAGCCTACTCATTAGATATCCAAACTCCACTTTCTTCGACAACGCTTAGTTGGCATTGGATAGACTAATTCCTTCACTTTAAGTGCTTCCAAATCTTCCGGAGATAGTACAACCTTAGCTGCCTTGGATCACGTTCTTCTTCCCTTAACCAGAAATCCTCTTCTTCCTTTGACTAAAAAAAAAAATACTATTAACTTATAAAAAAGAACACGTTTGCCATTAATCAATTGAATAGATGAAGATACCCATCCTTCTCTGAATCTCCACATCAACCTAAGCCTACTCTTTGAATATCCAAACTCCACTTTCTTCAACAATACTTTTATGACATGAAGTAATTCGTTCACTTTAAGTGCTTCCAAATCTCCACTTCTTCCTTTTAGTTAGAAAGAAAGAACACATGTGACATTAATCATTAATCAGTTGTGTAGTGAGAAAAAACAAGTGTTGTGATCGTAAACCATTTGGCAATCAATATAACAAGGTTCCTCCGAGAACAGCCATTCTTCAAATCAAAATTCTCTAAACAGACAGAATAATATCGCATAAGAAGTTGAGATCACAACACGCAAATGTCTTTATTCCTGCAAACATACAAAACAAAGTCTTTCTTAATCGACAAAACTAGGGGTGGGGGAAATAGGGAACAAGATAGACAAAGCTGCGATGGCTATCTCCTTCATCCTTCTCCAATTTGATTGATTCCGACCAGTCCGATCTCATGGAGATGGCAGCAGCTGCTCCCTAAACACCCTCAGCATGTCGGCGAAGGTCACGATCCCCATGAGACTGTAGTCGTCCTCGTCGACCACCCACAGGTAGCTCACGCGGTGCGCCAGAGCCTGCACCATCGCCGCCACCAGGGAGCTCCCCGGGTGGCAGACCTCCGGATCCTCGGCCCGCCTACCCATGGAGAAGCACCTCGACCTCAGCCGCCTCAGCTGCTTCCCCCCCAGCTCATCTTCGGAGGAGGACGACGAGGCTGAGGAGTTGGATAGCGAGCACAACTCGTCTTCCATCAGCTCCAGCATCTGCTTCAAGCCTTTCTCTTTTAGCCTGGACTTGATGAGGCGGACAAGGGAGTCAGACGGGGAGCCAAAGTAGTCGATGAACGACATGAGGTCGCCCACGGTGAGGGTGGCGATGCCGGCGGCCACCGAGATCGTCTCGTCGCAAGCGCAAAGAGAGGCCGGGGAGATCTCGCCAAGCAGTCGGCCATCTTCGGTGACGACGGCGACTGCGGTATGATCGGAGAGAGCTCGGCGGACGAGGGGGAGAAGGGCGAGCCCGGGCTCGTCATGGCAGACTGTGTGGGCGTCGGCGGAGCGGACGAGGCCAAGGGCGTCGATGGACAGGGTAGGAACGGGGGAGAAGTGGGCGATGGAGTTGAGGAAGAAGCGGACGAAGTCCTCGTGTGTAAGCCAGCAGAAATCAGCGACCGCACCGCCGGCGCCGCCGTGGAGGTTCTTCTTCCGCCCGATCGGGCGGATGGGAACCACCAAGCTCTGCGCTCCGTCCAGGATCAGATCTAGGGCTTCCAATATGCTGCGATTCGAACCGAATTAGAAGCTGAAATCCCCAATCTCGACAAATCAAATCGGGAAAACGGACGAAAATCGTTTTTGTTTCAGATCCCTAAATATTTTTACGAAAAACACCTACTCTAAACTTTTCCTCTTTTCGACCAAAAAAAATTAACAAAAGGTAAGAAGGATAAATGGCAAGCAGTCACCTCCTATTAAATGACAAAAGAGTACCTAAACTGCGGCTCGACACGGCGGACAAGACCACCGCCCTTGGGAAGGAGGGCGGAGATGGGCCGCTCGAGCGCGACGGCTGGCGACGCAAGGTTCCCGTCGGAGCAGAGGAAACATATGACGTCGGCGACGCAAAGCTTGCCGGAGACAGCCCTCTTCTCCGGCGCGGCCCGATCAACGACGAGAACAGCAAGGTGGGGCGCGTCACCTCTCCTGAGGGCGGCGAGGACGTCACCTACGGTGGCCGCGGAGGGCGGCAATGATCTCACCGCCGGCTTCCCGATGCAGAGGTCCGACACCTCATTCGACACCAATCTCACTGCCATGCACTGGAGAACAGAACCCTGATGATCTAACCAGCACGAAGTTAGTGGGAGAGAGGAGAGAGGAGAGAGGAGGGAGCGGAGGGGAGGGGAGGGAGGAAGAAACGGGGAAGAAGAGTTACTATAAATAAGGGCGGTGTGACTGGCTGTAGCCAGCAGCTTTGTCCGGGTTCCGGGCTGTAGCCCATAACGTACGGGACGGAACGCGAGAACCGATACGTTCAACATCCTAACGATGTGTCGGCTTGTGCCGTTATAATATACCGACAGATATGATTTCAGAAACAGACGAGCTGGTAAATTTTGACCAAATAATTTCTGATTTCTTTTTTTTTTTAAAGTAAAATGAAATAGGGCCACAACTCAATGTGTATTTAAGGGCCAAGATAAAAGAGGCTTCTATGTTTATCAAAGGGCATCCCTCTTCATTTTCAGCTGCCCATCCTATCATTTTTTTAAAATAAAGTGACACAATTATCCTTTAGTATATTATCTAACATTATTATTTTATATCAAACTTATTAAATCATCGGTCACATAAATGTTGTATGTACACAATAAGTCATAATGATTATAATGTAAATATTATTGAATAAAATAATTATATATTATAGTAGTTATAAAGCTATAAAATTATAGCAGCTGCAAAACAATGTCAATGGTATTGAAATGATCAAATCCCCTTAATTGGTACTTAATGATAAATTTATCATTATATATATATATATGGGCTAATGGGAAAAAACAAGCCATCTATATGATTAAAACACACACAGAAAAAAAGGTGCTTTTTTATTTTTGTCTTTATTTAATGCAACAATAGTACAAATTTTAAAATGAGAAAAAAATACAACAACTAGGGGGAAAATAACGGGATGACATGTTAATAACTAACGCGTTTCTAGAGCTTTTCGGGTATTATTACAGCTCTTTTGACATAACAAATAAAAAGTGTATCGTACGAAGATGACCAGAACGGTATGGAATTATGCTTAAAACGATGTCTAATAATTAATAAGTAAACGCTATGTAACGTGACAGTGGATTAGAGTCATATCATTTTATATGTGTCAACTGTTATTTAAGTAGTATGGTAATGAATCGTCATAGTTACAAAAGTATTTAGCAAAAAGAGAGGAGAATTAGATAAAAATGCTTGAACAAAACATTTATAAAAGTACATAGTTATTTTTAAAAATATTCCATTAATTTTTCATAGAACACTTTTGATCAAAAGCATATGACAATCATACAGAACTCAAGTTTATGATAAATCAACTTCTACTGGTCCATAGCCTGAATTTATCTCTAAATTGAAACCCCGGCTTATTAAACACTTTTAATTAAAAATTTGCTACACTAAAAATTTTAAATTTGTGTGAAGTGAGAACCATTGCATTGTTTTGTTTTGTTTTTGTTTGAGTCCTTTTATGTTCTTTTCTAGATTATCAAACTTTAAAATCATCAATTACTTTTAACTAGAAATAAATAACAAATCTAAAAAGTTCAAATTCATGTCAAATAAACATCATTGTAGCAAAACAATGCACATTATTAAAAATACAATTAAAATATTATATTTAAAATACATAAAAAATATCATAGATTATAAGATAGAAATATATCTATTGATATAAAGTATTTTAGGCAGAACTTAAAAATAAATTCACAAGTGCTTAGCTCTAAAATAGACAATATCATACCGCTTAAATAGAAAAAATTATGAGCTAATAAATAAGATAAAAGATATCTTCATTATTATTAGGTATTTTGGGTAAAGTCCAAAAATAGATTTATGAGGACTAAGGTCCAAAATGGATAATATCATACTATTGTGGAGACATGTGAATTTTTTTGACCATAATAAGCAAGTAATATTAGAGCCATGGTCTAGGTCGAGCCATGTCGGTTGAATAGTGGCTTTGAAGGAAGGAGGTGAGGACTTTTAGAGGAATGAACTTTAAGCGAAAAGTCCAAGTAAGTCAAGGATGCTTGGCAAAAATCCTGAGGAAGTGAATCTTAGGTGGTGAAAAGTCTAAGTAAGTCAAGAGTGACCAGATGCTTGGTGAAAATTCTGAAGCAGTGAATCCTAGTTCGAGAATCTTAGAGGAGAAGAGTAATCTTGATTGACCGAATGTCTGAGGGAAGGCCCAGAGAATAGGTTAATAGTGACCGGATACTTGAGTGGAGGTTTGGAGTAGATAAAGGATGATCGGACTCTTAAGGGGTGGTCCAGATCATGATAATAATGGTTGTCTTTCATTAGACACATATATAATCAAAGTCCCGTGTTAAAAATACATTAAAAAAATCATGAGATTATAAGATGAAAGATATCTCTATTGGTATGAATCTTTTTAGATAGAGCTCAAATATAAATCCATAAAAATTTAGATTTAAAATCTATAATATTATATTATTATAAAAATATATGGATGTTTTAGTCCAAACACATATCCAAGTGGTTTCTTAGATTATAGAAAAGTTTTTGGTGAACTTAAAAAGTCCCAACACATACCATTATGTGTTTCCGTTATTATTATTATTTTTGTAATCCAATTATTCGGATCCTTACCGACCTAATTAAATCAACCAGGTAAATCCTAAAGTAGCTCCTCACCTAGTAGTCTAGTCCCATATTTTTCAATCCATTAGAAGCAAA
>JBBPFP010000068.1:2424192-2441742 GCA_037974795.1 Kaempferia galanga
ACGCAGCCTTTCGAAGGACAAGAAGCTGGGAAGAAGGTTGCTCAAGGAAGGACCGAAGTTGGGTTCGAGTGAGTCCTATTTCAGATGTCCAAAATTACCCAGAGGTTCGTGGGAGCAACTGGAAGGAGTCGGACTAGCCAACACGATGTTGACTGGTCCGGGCACCCGAACCCTTCCAGGGCCCGGATGGGCACTGTGTCAGGAGCCCTGTGGTTCGGGCTCTTGGGAGTCGATAAAACTCTATCCGACCCTTGTTGATAAGCCATTCATGGGGGGATAGAGTTTGACCACCTAGGGGCGCCCGGACCGGTTCGGGCACTCGGAAAACCTACGAGATAAACTTTGCCAAAGTTATAAATAGAGCTCTAGTTCTTTAGTTGTATTCATTCCAAACACTGAAATCTTTTTTGCATTGGTGTAATTCACTTTTTGAGCTTCAACAACGTGTACGAGGCTTCCCCGCCTTTGACGAAGGAGATTTCGGGTAGTGCTTCAACTACCTTGGAGTAGTGATCCTTTAATCGTGATCCAAGTAACTCTTTCGCCTCTCGTACTACTTTCTAGTTTCTGCTTTCTTATTTTATATTTGTGTTTGGCTAAAGCTTAATTGTGAATGAGAAAGATGTTGGGGTTGCTAGGTTGCAAACATAGTCCCATATTGAAAATACATGGGAAAGATCATGGGTTTATAAGCGAAAGATATCTCCATTGGTATAAGGCCTTTAGGTTAAACCCCAAAAGCAAAGCCATGAGGGCTTAGGCCTAAAGTGGACAATATCATGCCATTGTGGAGATATCATAAATTCTTTTAGACCTAACAATTGGTGTCAGAGCCCGGACTGCTAGAAAAACTAACCGTCGACTGACACAAGTGTCCGGTCCAATCAAACTATGTGGGTTGAATATTGACCTCGAATAAAGAAAGTAGGAGCTCCCATGTCTGAATCAAGAGGACGAGACACTAGGTAGGAAGTCCTAGTTGCGACTAGGCATGGAAATCCTGGTGTTTAGTCCTAGTTGTGGAGATAACCGCCGATTGACACAAGTGTCCTGGTCCAATCAAACCATGTGGGTTAAGAATTAGACGTCAAATGGATAAACTTTCTATTTGAGGGGCAGGAAGTCCTAGTTGTGGCTAGGCACAGAAATCCTGGTGTTTAGTCCTAGTTGTGGAGATATCTTAAAATTTTTTGGACCCAATAATTGGTATCAGAGTCTGGACTGCAGAAGGACTTACTGCCGACTGCCAAAAGTGTCCTGGTCCAATTAAACTATGTGGGTCAAGAATCAGACGTCAAATGGATAGACTTTTCATTTGAGGAGGGGGGCCTGTGGTCCTTTGTTTGAGGGGGGATTGTTAATGTTGCAAGGTTACAAACATAGTCCCACATTGAAAATAACATGGGAAAGATCATGAGTTTATAAGAGAAAGATATCTCCATTGGTATGAGGCTTTTTGGGTAGAGCCCAAGAGCAAAACCATGAGGGTTTATGCCCAAAGTGGACAATATCATATCATTGTGGAGATATCGAAATTATTTTGGACCCTACAGAGGCTCCCCCTACACTTCTACTTTCTTTGCTTGAGTTTTTTGACTCTTCTTCTCGATGAGTTGCCATGAGTACAAGACCAGCAATATACTTGGTCTCTGAATCCGATGATGATGAGGTTTCACTCCAAGTTGCTTTTAGCATTCTTTTTTTGGGCTTAGCTTTACTTTTTCCTTTTTTTCTTGGACTCTATATTGAGCTTGGGGCAGTTATCCTTGATAGTTGTCCTTGATGTGATCCTCGTTAGTTAAAGCATCTTACCTTCCTCCTCTGTTGTTTCTTTAATAGTTTTGATGCTTGTCTTTTGTCAAAATTGTTAGTTTTAAAAAATTTACCTATTACCAAGTAGCTTGTTCATCTTCATCCATTGAAAACTCTGAATCTGACTCGTTCTGCTTTGCTTGTAGAGCTATGTTGTGGTTCGTCTTCTCTATTTCTTTCATACCTGCACATCTAGACTCCTGTCATTCCAATGTCAAAAATAATTCTTTTAAAGTACTTACCTCCAAGGCCTTTAAGTTGTAATAAGAATCCATTATTGATATCCACTCTTGGGTTCTCGGGAATGCATTTAATGCATATCTTAGAGCATCCAAATTTGAAACCATCTCTCCGATGTTGTTGAGGTTGGTGATTATTTCAGCAAATCCCTTCTAGCCAGCTTTATTTCTGACGTTCTTTCGTGAAGTTCTAGGAACTTTTCCCAGCGATCTTTAGCTGAGTCGTAGATGTCGATCCAGTTGATCTCTTGTACTAGTCACACATTAATAAGATGGAACTCTGCCTTACCATTTGCCATGAACTCGTCTCATTGCTTTTTGTTCCATCGTTGTTCATTGATTTCTACTCCATCCTCATTCCTGGGCACTTTTGAAACCATATTTTATGCAAACCATAATTTCAAAATTAGTTTTAAAAAATACCCTCCATTTTCATTTTCCACATTGTGAACTCGCCCTCGAACTTCGGTGGGTGGATGTTTGATCAGTCATATCTTGATTCCTTGATCTAGTTGCTAAGTCATCGTTTAATCCTTTTGAGCGGTCCAGTTCTGATAAAAATTGTTGGTGTGGCGGAAGCAGTTCAGATCACTAGAGGGAAGGGGTGAATAACGACGTGCCAATAAAACGAATCTTTTCTCTTGCTAAAGATTTAGCAAGGACACACACATTAATTAGAGAATAACACAAACATAATAAGAAAAGGCCAAATTTACTTGGTTACAACTCTTAGGTTGTTAGTCCTAGATTATGAAAAGCTCCACTAAGATCTCCTTGTCGAAAATAATCTGGAGGCAGAGAAACCTCTTACACCAATTAAGCACAAAGGAAATAAAAGAACTGAAAAACAATGTATTTGAATGTGTGTTATGTTTGTTCTTCATTTATAGCCTTCATCTTGATCTGACCGTTTACTGACGTGGTGTGCTCCGGTCAACCGGAGGCTTGTATTCGTCAAAATCTGATCTATTCTGGCAATGGTCCTCTAACAGTTCTAAATGACTTCTTGCTCTCCGATCGCCCTGAGGCTTGTTGACGTGGACTCGGTCCCGATCCGTTTATCAACGACTCTTGCTAACGTGGCAATGACACCCGGTCGCTTGGAAATGGTCATCAGTAGATTTGACTATTTCACTTTGTCTCGGTCGCCTTGTGTAGTCTTTCTTCCAGCTCCTCGTCCCTCGGATACACCGAACCCTTCAGATTCGTTCCCATGCATCCTTCTCATTCCGTCGGAGTACTCTTCCACAGCTCCTCGTACCTCGAATGCACCGAGACCGTTGGCTCCTTTCTACCAAGGTTTTCCGTGTCCAATTATCCTTAGCCATTTCTCCTATGTCCCTGCACACTTAGACATACAAATTAAAACATAACAGGACCTAATTTAAACTTTGACAACACATCAAAAACACTACTAGGGGGTTCTAACAATCATCACTTGATACAGGTCCGGGCAGATCATTAACACATTAGACATCTTAGGATAGAATTGATTAATGCTTTTATGTATAGTGGGATCATAACTTGTGTAGAGATAAAGGAATAAACAGGCCAGACTTAATCACCGTAGAGAGCAAACATTTTAACAAGCCATTAAAACGTGTTTTCAATCTTTGTTTATGGTTGAAGGGCCTATTTTGGCATTCCAGATTGGTCAGCTAAGGATGATTATCTTCGAAGTCTCACCCCATCTGCTACTTTATGGTTGATCAGTATATCCTCGAGAGAGTTGGGTATGTGACTGAAGAATTCCATCCGCCTAAAAAGACATATAAAAGAGGAAGAGAGATATACAAGTTGAGTGGATCAGACATCCATTCAAAAGAAAAAATAAACAGTGTTACACTTAATTTTGAAGAATTGAATAAACAACAGAAACAGTTCGTGCCTATCTGAAGTAATATTTAATACTTAGGTTCCTCTGTCATTGTTTAATGCTGCCTAATCAGTCATCCAGATCATATGAATCTTAGTCTTTCTCAATACAAAACAAAGTAAAACTCATATATGTTTTTTTTATTATATTTCATTTCAATCAATAAATCTTTAATCGCATTGTCAAAAAGTTTAGAAGGTAGAATCGTGTATTTTGATGTATAATCCTTTTAACGATTAGAAAATCTTCTTTATTGGCATCACTAGTGATATGAGTTGAACTTACATGCGCCATAATTGTATAAGATCCATATAGCTAATCTCAAATATTTGGGACTCACGTATTATTGTTGTTTGAGAAAATATACTTGAGTTGTGTTAGATGGGGTTAGAAATTTTTTGCCAACTTAGTAGTCTACACAACCACAGGTATCCTTCTCAAATCATTGACTACCATTTTACTTCCTAATATTTTCTTAATCATTGAAATCAGCCATGGTTTTTGTCTTCTTTTCTTTCTATCAGCTATTGACTTTTTCCCAGGCCATACCAATTTTTGGGGTATTCTTGGAGTTTATAGTCCTCTCTAAAAGGTTTTGCAGATTGTGAAGCTATCAAAAAAATTGATTTGCTACTCTAATTCTGCTATATTCCACATGTTGCATTTTGGAAATCAAGTTACCAGATATGCTCAGCAGATATCTTGCAACTATAGGGAGAATATGACAAACTTGATGGCTCCATCTTTATAATAAATTTTCATGTAAGTAGACAATGTATATTACACCTTGCACTGCCTTTTTTTCTGGGATTTGACAACATATGGACCTGCCAAATAGCGGAACTCTTAATTTCTTTAGTGCTCGCCAGTGAGAATCATGCTGCTATAGCTTGTGAACTTTGGACTAATACCTATGTGGTGAGGCATCTAAGCCCCATGTGGAAGGTCAATAGATTGATTTGTTAGTAGTGCAACCACTGTGCAAGTTATTATATACTTTTTAGACTACATTGATTTGCATCTAAAATTTTGTGCTCGCAAATAAATTCACTCTTCTGAAAAAAAAAATCCTTATCACGGGTTCATTGTGGTCATTATTTCAGACAATTGCAACTGTGTGCATGTTTCTTGCCTCCAAAGTAGAAGAGACGCCACGTCGTTTGGACAAGATTGTGGTCATGGCATATGAGACAATCCATAAAAGAGACCCTACTGCTGCATCTAGAATACTGCAGAAGGTACAATAAACTTCTGTACATGGACATAAATTCTAGTTGATAGAGTACACATGGAGTAGTTACCTTATCATTCATATAAAGGACTAGCGCAATACTAAGAATATACTACTTTTATTATTGTTTCTTTGTGATTTCAAATACAAAGACGTGGCCCAGAACACTATTAAACAGTGACTGTAATTTCCTTATTATTTTTATCTGGATTCATAATCAAAGTGTTGATTTGTCTCTTTTTTGTTAAGGTTACGTTTGAGAAGCAAAAGAGTTTTATTTTGATTGGAGAAAGAGTGCTCCTATCCACAATTCGGTTTGATTTTAATGTGCTCCATCCCTACAAGCCACTTCTTGATGCTCTCAAGAAACTCAAGATTACTCGAAGAGAAGTTACACAAACTGCATGGAACTATGTGAATGATTGGTATATAATTTATCCTGACCAAATCACCCATGACTGATCTATTTTGTTATATCACTGTTAACTTGATCGATAATCACCTGATATAATGGTATTCATAGGCTTTGGACTACATTGTATGTGCAATATAAGCCCCACTACATAGCAGCTGGTTCCCTTTTTCTTGCTGCTAAAATTCACAATGTAAAGCTTCCTTCAGAGAGGGGTTATGTCTGGTGGCATGAATTTGATATCATTCCTCGCCAATTGGAAGGTTAGATATCTTGTGATGCAGATTGTTTAGCGTTTGGACATTGTTATTCCTAATGTACGTAAAACTGCAGGGGTGATTCAGGAAATGAGGCAGCTTTTGGAATGTAACCGAGTATCAACTTCACATGGAAACCCAATTCAAATTCCTGTAGTAACCAACGAGAAGCTCTCATGCAGTCCCGATTCTGTTCTAAAAAGTGCAGGCATCTTGAGAAGCAGCTCAAGTCAAGATTCTGGTGCAGATCTTAACAGTCATAAGCCCATTGATTCTAATTGTCAGGCCTCCGTCTCAAGTGCAATGACAGAACAGATTTCAATGGAGCACCATACCACTGGGCCTCAGAGACAGGTGTCTGGCTCCGAGATTTTAATGGGTGCTGTGGACCATAATCAGCACTTAGTGGATCAACCTGAAATGACAAAAAGAGAACCCAGTGAAAATAGGTTTTGTGAAATTGATAAAGATCGCATCAGGGCAACTCTTAAGAAAAGAAAGAGGGAAAGAAAGATGAATAACTTGGTTAGGACTGTCATTGATTCAAGTGAAGATGCATGGATTGAGAGAGAGCTGGAAGTTGGTATAGTTTCAGTAGCTGGTTCTGCTGCAAAGAAACTATTGTTGCGTAATCTATAGAGATCACTGTGATATACTACTTATCGGCTGTTGGAATCAATAGAAGAAACAGATTTAACTGTTCAGGAAAAAAATTAAGACTACATTTTTTAAATACCATTTACGTAGTGAAGAAGGAAATCTTTGAAAACTTTCCTCTTCTTATTGTACCTTATTACTGGGACTCTGAAGCATTGCTGACATTCAATCTCCCTGCAGCTGGGGAGAAATATCTGTATGCATATAAATTATGGTGTTCCAGAGTTCATGTCTGTAACTTTGAGCATGCACTTGCAAATAGTTATGGAAAAATTGATTACTAGTTATTTTTGCATATATTTTAACGTTCCTTTTTCAGTTGATAGAAATAGTTGTAACTGTACTTGTGGAAGGGAAAGGTATGATGCATCACGGAATGGATTGAAAAAAGAAATGCTTGGAAATGCTGGTGGAAGTGTTTCTTGATTTGAGTATCCCACTGTTCTCTGCTGCTCTTTGCTCCATAGTTCTTTGACAAATGTAATATTCTTTTTTCAACAGGATTGTGATGACATGCACACTAAAATTGCCTCGGATGCATTGGCATATTTTGAGGCTATCTTTTGGAAGGAAGCTGTTTTTTTTTTTTTAAATTTCTATTTGGAAGTGTAAAAAAATTGTAAAGGTCATGAAGTTTGTAATACACTTGCAGTTGTATTGTATCTCAAGGCAGATTGATTCATTTGCAAATGTAATACGTGTGTCAACTATCTGATTCTTTTATCTAGTTATTGCTGCTTGTACAAATACATTCCATCTGTGTCTTTAAAAATCTTTTAGTTATAATTTCTTTAATCACTTGCCTTAATTTCTAAAGAGCTGCAATTTTTATTGTGACTATAACCTCAACCTTCGACTAGGCAACGATCTAAGATGTTTAATTTGAAGGTGACCTAGAAGACGAAAGAGAGGTATGGAACTACTTTCAAGTGTTGGTGCCTTTAACAAACTCACAAGTCAAACTCATTTCATATCATCCATTAGAAAACAAAACCCTCCTAATAAGTAACAAGGAATGACTTAAAAGAAGAATCCAACGAAAGACTTTGCTGGCATTGCATTGTCTTACTGAATTTGAGCAACACATTAGTTAACCCAAACAATAGACCAAGAACTTCCAGTTTTCTTCATCTTTTTCTCAAACAACCATTCATATCGATGAAGCATAGGTTGATCGACACTACAATTCTGGAGGAAATCGACTTGTGCAGATGAATGTTCATCTCATCTGATCAATTGCCTCAACCTCTCCGTTACTATTGAAACATCTAACCCCAGTCTGGAGCTCACTGCCTGCAACAATAAATTGGTCATTCATTAAACAAACCTAGTTAAAGTGAACAAGAAGACAAAGTTAACTGCGTTTTCAGCAACATTCTTTCCTAGAATGTACAAGTTCGACAAACAGATGAAGTTAGCATGTATTCTATTCCTCCATTTAGACATATATTAGGATCATTTGAGAGGTGATGGAGAAATAGTTTTGAGTTGAAACTGAATGAACGTCATACATTTAACTCCATGGATCTCTTTCATTATACAATTCCTCATATGAGACTAACTAGGGTACCACAATGTCTTTTTAAGATTTGACAACTTCATCGAGACACAAGTTTCATTCATATTCAAGAATTTTACTAGCTGATAGCATGAGAGGCTCAAATTTAGGTTCATGTCACACAAGCAATCATTTCCAAATGTCTCAATTGTATCCAAAAAAATGTCACAATAGAATCAAGCTAAGCTTATAAGTTTATTTATTAGTCCATAATTCTTCATGAGAGACTAAAATAGATGTCTTAAGATGTATTCAAACTATTAGCTACGTAATAAATATTAACCAATTAAGTAAATGCAAGAGTAGTGAATAATTTCACAGTTCATACCTGGGAATGCAATGTGTAGAAAATTTTTTCACCCACAACAGAGAAGTTGGCATTGATAACTTGAGCTCCTTCTTCCTCAAGAACACTGATCACCTCGTGGAACATGAACCTCTTCTCCTGCCCACTTATTAGAACCACCTCCAAATTGGAATCCTGGTGCCTTACTTCGATGAAAGGCAATGTCAACTCTGGTGTAGTCGCACTGTCAATTTCCTTTTCCGTATCTTGGATGATTATATTTCGGCTCCTCCTCTCCTTCATCTCCTCAATCCTTGATCTAAGAGTTTTGATGTAAGATGTGGCTTGATCCAAATGATCTTGTTGGCTCAACATATCCTGTACCATAAAATAAAGAAAATTGAGCATGCAAACTCTAGCTTGTTCGGCACTATAAAGACATCCAAATATTCAAAACCAAGTGTTTTAGCTTCAATTTGTCTATTAAAATGATAAACAGGCTAGTTCATGCTACTAATTCATATCTAATTAGCAGATGATAATGGGACATTTTTAATATTGCAACGAGCAACTGAGATTAATTATTGCAGTGGCTTCTATAATGTTTTGGAAAAATAAGCGAATCAACTGAGGTTGTATGTTTTTTATTCAAGATGAGACAAAAACTACGACATCCAAACATGGACAGCAAGGTTAGCAAGATTTTTATAATCCCCCACGTTTTGCACGGGGTCTTTAAACATTCCCTAAAACTAGAACAAAGAACAATTTGTCAAACTTAAAAACAGAGTCACAAATGAGAGGAGAACAAAGTATCATACATCAGGAAGGTTTACATTTAAAGGGAAATAGTTGGACAACAAGTTCCTGTTAGGTTTAATCCATCCGTGATAAAGAAAGGGCGTGAGAATCATAATTTCAAGCGGATAGAAGCAGTTCGCCAACTCAATTTTAGAAAATCCATAGAAAAAAAGCACACAATTTTGATTTTTGTCTAGGTTTCAAATTGGAGCAAAGAACAAACAGCAACTAGATAAAAACTCCATATCAGATAGCAACAGAAAAGATGCGAGGACGCGATACGGAAGAAGGATCAGGTAAATCGAGCACCTTCGAGCTGGCGTAACGCTCTTTAGGGATGACCGAAGCGAGCTTCATGCACAAGCTCTTCATCAGGACACGGCGGTTCTTCTCCAGCGTCTTCCGCTCCATCCTGGAAGTCCCATCGGCGCTCTTGCTCTTCATCTGGGCGATAATGGAGGGAGAACCGCCGCGGGGGCAGAGGAGAGGAAGCGACCGAACGGAAGAAGAAAGACGAGGAGTGCAGCCGAGGAAGGGACGATTTTGATTATATCGGAGAAGTGGAGGAGCGTCCGCGGGGCCCTTCCGTGTGGGCCCGCCCTCACAATTTCTCGTTTATTTATTTATTTATTTTTTTGTTTTAATCCAATATCCAACTCTAACCGATTAATCTTATAATTTTAGAAGTTACTCGTAAAATTTTTTTATTAATTATTAAGAAAAATACTCGTAGAAATTTATCTGAATTGTCGGCCTTCTAAGAATTATTATCATAAAAAAAATTCTAAAATATACCGCAACTAAGATTCAATTTTAAATGCATAATTAATCATTTAAAAGGTCTAACAACTATCAAAACTTCAATTTTTACTAGCTGACCATTAATAAGGTGACCAATTTATTCTCATAAAAATTTTTTATTAGTCACTAGAATAAATTAAAATAAATACATAAATAATGATCAACCTAATAAATTTTTTAAACTCCCCAAATAGGGAAATAATTTTCGCCGCGAATTCGCTGTGCGAATTCACGGGGTAAATTAGCGCTCCCCCGAATATAATATATCTTACCGCAGCATCATAGACCCGGTCACAAATTCTCGCTTCAGCTTGGCCGCCCGGGAGACAACAGAGAAGCAACGGCATTCCCAATTAAGAAAGTTTGCCTAAATGGATGGATCTAAATCAGAGAAAGTAAATAAAACTATTCATTTGATGAATCAATTAGTGGACTTAACGCAAGGAAGATGCCGCGTCATCTAGACTTGCATATCACAACGAGATATCTTCAATATTTTTTTCCTTTTTCAAAACACTAATAATAAAGTTAAACTTTTTCCAAATTTAAATTGTTATATGCTAACGAAAAGTCTTTTAAGCATATTTCACGCCGGATACATGCCATTATATTTGTCCTATCTATCTATTTATAATAATTATAATATATAATTATAATAATAATATAATAATCATAATATATAATAATAATGAAATAATTCAATCATGTGGTGCAAATTTAATAAAACGTGCCCGATAGAGTTGAGACGTGTTGATTAAAGTATTTAACGCTTTTACTAGCGACATTGTAGCACGTGCGTTAAACCGAAGCAGTCGCTGAAAGTGGACGAGCGCGTTGCTGCATTCATTAGGTTTCGGTTCTAACACTTAAGACCATTTGACCGAATAAATAGTATACTTTTGATATAAATTTTTATACTTTTACGATTTATCCTCAGGATCGAGAATCTGTGATGAATTATTAGAGATTTTCACTTTCTAGATAATTTATCTTCAAAATTAATCAATTTAGAGAATTATACTAGATACCAACTACAAAAATTTAAAAATTATTTTAACATTTAAAAATATATATAACCTTTTGAAAAATTAATAACCGGAGTTTTTTTTTTTTTGACACTAGATATCCAATTTACCTCGATAAATTCTAAGATGATCTGGTTCTCTAAAAAAAAATTTACCCACAACTAAAATAAATAGACAAGCATTCACAACAAATAAACCATCTATTTAAATCAATACTATTAGTTCATCAAAATTAAGACGAGATCTATTGCCCCATATATACATCACACGGAGGATTTGAATTTTGAAGTATTGAACAAATTAAGCTGTGTCCTATGTTTTTGGCTGCATTGCTGATGTTATCGTTATTACGTCAGAACTCACGGGAAGTCCAAAAGGCAGAAAGGATGAGGCACAGCCCAGGTCAAGTGTCATTTTCTGTGTTCCATGGTCCAAGCAGAAGACAGTCAGTGTGAAATTAAGGATGAGGCACAGCACAGGGCAGGTGTCATTTTCTGTGTTCCACGGTCCAAGCAGAAGGCAGTCAGTGTGAAAGGATGAGGCGCAGCACAGGTCAGGTGTCATTTTTTTGTTCAACGGTCCAAGTAGCGACTGTACTGTGAGTGCCCACTCCATTCGTATCTATCATTCACCAATATTGCTTACTATCTTCTCTAAGCAAGCTGAATCAGGGACTGAATAGACTTTCAAAAAGTTGGAAGTTACCATTCAAAAGCTAAACAGTACGTCTGGAAGGTAAATAATCATCTACTGAACCTTGCTTGAATTATTTAATCGGTAAATTAATTGCTATGAAACAAAAATCCACAAGAAAATAAACAGTGGAATCAGACGGACACTGTGAAAGAGACCATTCCTATTAATAAAGTAGTGCACGTAATCAACAGCAAAAGGCACCCTCTCCAAGTGCTTTCATGATAATTGCAAATATAATGACAGTGCCTATAAATTTAATAGGAATTATATATATATTTTTTAAAATTGTTCTATCCAACATTAAACATTTTTAATTATCTTTGAAGCAGAAAGTGCTTTCTAAGCATCATGGTGGTGTTAAGGAAATGCAGCCTAACTAGGTTTTGAGACCACAAGTTTAGGAAGTGAAGGCATTAAAGATGTTAAGTTCAATGTACCATTACTTGCATGGAGCATAAAAATGCAGTTCTCTAGTGATACTGAGATTTTGGTTCTTCACATGTCCCAAATCATTAATTTCACTTTGAAGCAAAATAAAGGGTGGAAATTGATTATAACGTGCCACCTGTTATGTCAAAGCAACTTCATGATCAAAAAATGGCTTTTAGATTATGTTCTCTGTGAGCTGCATCCGGCACAATAAAACCATTGGCGGTACTAAATCAAACAAAGGCTTCACGCAAGTGTGTAGGTAGCTTTAGTTCAGAGTCCAAATCCCCGAGAGGTGAGAAATAATGATCAACCATGTCTTCTGGTACTTTGTCCAATGTTGGGGGATCCCACTGCATTGTATACGGTTAGAATCATGGAATCTGCTATAAACACAACATGAGGAATTGAACTATGTGAAGCACCACTGTAGATACCTTAGGAGTGAAGTCCTTGTTGACCAGCCGTGCTCGGACACCCTATACAAACATAAGACATAGAACCCTCAGGAACATTAAATATATTCTCTGGAGATAAATGAGTACATTACCTCAAGGAAGTCGTGAGAAAGTGGCTTTGAGATCCCATGAAGAGACATTCTGTACTCTCGAACGAGGCACTCATCAAGAGTCTGAAATCTGCCTTCTCTTACCTAGTAAATTGTAGAACTAAATTTCAGACCGTAATACCAAATTACAACTCATTTAATCCTAGCACGAGGTTCTACAAACTCACTGATCGCAAGGCAACTTTTAAACTCAATGGAGAAGCTTCTTTTAATTTCTTTAATGCAACTTTACACCATTCTTGCTTTGATCTGGCTGCCTCAGTCTCCTGTGTATGACAAACCAGTAATAAATAATGTTGCACCAGAAAGCCAATGTTAATACATCTAGTATCTAGATTTACAAGGCTAATTAGTAGCCGAGAGTGAGTCACTTGACATTGTTTTAATTTTGTGAGAATACGAACAAGGAATCTAAATCACTGATCCATGTTTGTCATGGATTGGCGATTGTTCAGATGAATAATATGGTGTATATTATTTTTTTAAAAAAAAGGTTTACTGCCAAGCTTATTAAAAGATTGATGAGTGCAATTGATGGTTATACAAACAAATTATACCTCCATAAATTTAATGGAAGAGTAACATTATTTACTACTCAAATATCTAGTAAATCTAATGTGAAGGTTGAATAAGGTTTTGCTTGAAGAATGAAGCAGGCAAGCTGAAGGGTTTTTTTTATATACGTCACCGTAAAATATAAAGGTTTAGCGCAACAAACTATCAAGCAATTTGCTCTCTTGAATAGTTTGCTTTAAATAAAAGCAATCACAGAAACATAGTAAAACCTGAATTGTGATTAAAAAAAAAATTGGGGGATAAACGCAGGTAACAAACATTGCATTGATTAAAATTCAAAGATACATTTTTCGAAACTGTATTATCTTAAAAACGTGGCTGTAACATGTTATACTTTAGGAACAAAACTGCTCCTATATAACCTAAGACTTTTTTGGCTAATAACTGAACTATAATACCGAGTAACATGCCGGTAGCATGCACACATTTATCATTAAATAATCTAAAGAGGTCAAACAGATTCAGGAAAGGCTCACCAAAGCATCCAAAATTTCTTCAACTGATTCAAGACCAAAACATTTATCTATTACCTCCAACCTGGAGAAGGGGGAATAATCCAACTTCAAACAAAATTCAGTAGATCAAAATTATTTTAGATATTACAGATGAAAAGAACTAGCAAAAGTACCAGTACACCTTGTAAAAGGGACTTAATAGAAATTATAAATAAGAATGATTGACAAAATGGAATGTACATGATATACGATGTACCAAAAAGGTAAGTACAATAACAAATCCATACATTACACATCCCATTGTTTTATGTAGGTTGTACTTCATTGAATTAGACACAGAAATTTTCACGTATATTACATACTTGAAATGATGCAACTGAGAACATATACAGTTGTCAAGACCAGTTTATACCAGTACAAAACGCCTAAGTTTTATTTGTGTAAGAAAAGGCCAATACAATTTTTCCCGAGAAATGGGTTCTCTTACAAAGATAGTTGAAAACACAGGATTCAAAATCATCACCTACAAATGAATTAAATTTGATTACAAAACAGACGAAAATAATTATAATTTGGCCAAGTTGAGAGAGAAAATCCATGAGATCTGAGGAAAGTTGGCTGAAGAAGGATGATTCAAAAAACTCAAGCATTTAGCAAACTTTTTGCTAATCCTAGCTTGAATCCAAACAATCAAGAATGAGAGAGCAAGAGAGTCTTCTTCACACTCTTGAATTCCAATGTAAATTTCTCAACCTTGCCACTATAAGATAATCATGAGATCAATGATTATTCACCTTGTTGATACTCATAAACTACTTGCCAAATCTGTGTCTCATCTATCTTTCTTTCAAAGTTGATTGAGAGAAGTTATTGTTGATTGGGATAAATCATATATCAACATGATTTGGATGTGATTTAGGTCCCAATAAAGCCCTATAGTAAGAGATATTAAACAATTACCTAATTTTATTCAATAGCTTTATAGTAATAAATATGATTTTAATATTTGTTATAGTACAATTTGATTTTACTATTTATCATAATACATTTTTGTTATCTATTCCTTCCGTATTAGTTGATATGATTTATTATTTATTAATGATTCAATACATTTACAATTATATTAGTGATCTACTATTACCTAATACTTCTCACACATGATTTTATCAAATAATAAAAATAATATGATATAGTTACTTGATCATGATAATTATGTCTTTACTAATATTATGAAGCTATCTTGTATCACTAAGATAATTTTATTAGTTCTAATATTTATGGTTTAAGATACAAGTTAATTATATAAAATTTGATGAGACTTAATGTATAGTCTTATTATGATTGAACTCAAACTGTTATCTCATATATGAATTGCTGGTCTCTTTTTTTTTTTTTTTGACAATTTCAATTTTCTACCAATCCTGCTGGTCTGATGCCACACGGTATGGTGTAAGAAAAACATGCAAATAAACATTTGGATTGATATTTGAAAGAGTAAGTAACCTTTTGCGGGCCAATACCTGTTAACAATGCTATTCTTATCTGGATAAACAATATCACCATAAGTTGAAAGGGAAGTATCTATTGTTGAAGGATCATCAGTGATCAACTTAGCAAGCCGTTCATCAACCCAATCAAGCCTCTATCACCAAGAAAGAAGTTATATAGTAAGGAAACGGAAAATTGCACAAAGATAAATTTTCAAAATGGATCAGAGAAACACACGGCACTCATTGTATAGTGTGTAGCAAGGCCAACTGCAAGCATATCAATGCCATTAAGTCTTTCACCTGTCAAGGCCAAATATTCCCCTACAGAAAGATAATAACCAGACTGTGTTTACACTTAAGGAAAGAAAAAAAAGACAAGTAACAATAATAATTGGTCAAGAAATTGTTAAGGGAAAGTATTGGAGAAAGTGAAGAAAAAAACTACCAGAAGGAATTATATATTTGTAAAATCGAGAAAAACTTTTAAAAAATAAACAATAATTAAGAAAGAAGCTGATAAAGTAGTGAATGAAGCAAAGAATGAAACTTTTGAATGGTTATATCGAAAATTAGATACAAAAGAAGGGGAAAGAGACATTTATATAATAGTTAAAGTGAGAAAGGAGAAGATACGAGATCTTATCCAAATAAGATGTATTTAAAATGAATGCAATAGGCTATTAGTAAATAATGGAGAAATAAAATAGTAATGGAAGAATATTTCAATTAACTTTTTAACGAAGGTTTAAATAACCAAACTTAGGTAATTTAAATAGGTCAAATGAGTATAGAAATTTAAATTTTTATCGTACAATTCAAACTTGGAAAGTAGAACCAACTTTAAATGGGATGCAAAATAAAAAAATCGTTAGAGTAGATGATATTCCGATAGAGGTATAGAATCTCCTAGAGAAATAAGGTATTGAATGGCTTACAAAATTATTTAACATAATATTAAAAATGAAAATAATGCCTTAGACGATAAGTATTATAATTCTCTTATATAAGAATAAGGGAGACATACAAAATTGTGGAAATTATAGGGGTATTAAATTAACAAGTCATACCATGAAACTTTCGGAAAGAGTAATAGAAAAAAGATTTAAGAAGAAGACCACGGTGACCAAAAATCAATTTATGTTCATGCCTGAAAGGTCAACAATGGAAATTATACGTCTCTCAAGCAACTAATTGAAAAGTATCGGGAGCAAAAATAAGATCTATACATGGTATTCATTGTTCTAAGCTTATAATATAATTCCAAGATAAATTATACGGAGAATTATAGAAAAGAGATATGTTAGCGTATCATATATTAAATTAATTAAGGATATATATGATGATTTAACGACCAAAGTGAAGACTTCAGACGCATTAACTGAAGCATTTCCAATAAAGATAAGATTTAGACACATCCAAATACAGTATTGTGGTGCATGTTGTTTGTAGATGATATTATTGTGATACATGAGACACGTGAATAAATAAATGTTAAACTAGAATCTTGACAGGAACACTAGAAGTGAAAGATTTTAGGCACAGTAAAGTAAAGGCAGAATATATAAAATTTAAGTTTAGTAATATTAGACGAGATAATTGTTAAGATAGGAGATGATAAATTATTTGAAATTGAGAACTTTAGATATTTAGGATCATTTTTGTAAAACGATAGAGGGATTGAGAGAGATGTCTTGGATAAAATACAAGAAGGATAGTTGAAATAGAGAAAGTGGTATGGTGTTTTATGTGATCGCAAAGTACCTCTAAAACTGAAGTTCTCCAAAATGACAACTAGACATGTTATGCTATATAGCGTTGAATGTTCGACTATGACTTGAGTACATGAGCAGAAGATAAGAGTTACAAAATGAGGATGTTAAGATGAATGTGTAGACATACGAGGATGGATAGAATAAAAAATGAGAGCATTATAGAGAAAAGTCAAAGTTGCATCTATTGAGGAAAACTAAGAGACACGTTTAATATGGTACGGACATGTACTTAGACGGCCAATAAATGCTCTAGTTAGCCGACGTGAAATGATAAATATGCACATCAAACAAAGAAGACCAAAAAAAAGGCTTGGTTAATAATAATAAAATAAGATAAAATTTATTTAAGTATAGATGATGATACAATAGGGAATAAAGCCCAATGGCATAAAAGGATCCATATAGTCAACCTCACCAAGTGGGATAAGGCTTGGATATTGTTGTATAACATGTGGCAATTAGTTGATCATGACTAGTAAAGGTTAGGCTTGAAATATTTAAGTCTCAGCTAATGGATCTTTATTCCTGGCTATGTAAGAAAATTTTCAAAAAAAAAAAAAAAAAAAAAAAAAACAACTTACCTTAAAAATTATGAAAAAGCAGACCCAT
>JBBPFP010000068.1:2441842-2452433 GCA_037974795.1 Kaempferia galanga
TATTATATTAATACTATTATTATTATATTAATATCATCAATATAATAATATTAATTTTTAATTTGTTTAAAATAAAATAAATATCAATGTGTAAAAAATATTTAGGGTGGAACTAAGGGTAATATAATCAATGTTAAAATAAGTCTAAGGTTATATATGATAACCTGAACCAAACGCACCCTCATGGTTTTGCTTTTAAGTTCTACCCATAAAGTCTCATATTAATGGAGATATCTTTCTCTTATAAACCTATGATATTTTTCATGTATTTTCAATGTAGGACTATGTTTGTAACTTTGGAACCCAACAAATATATCCAATCGAAGTTTGTTCAAAGATCTTCGATTTGATATATTGTGTATCCCATAATTCAATTTGAGCCAAAAATTATGGTCTCTCAAATTTTAAGTTAGCAACACATTGTTACTGGTTTCTTAAGATCGCAACACATTGTTGTTGGTTTTCTAAGAGCAGCAACACGAAGAGTTGTTTGTCTTATGATTATCAGCAATGTATTGTTGCTCACTTAAAGTTTGAGAGATTATAACTTTTAACTTGTATTGAATCATGGGGCGTACAATATATCAAATTGAAGCCCATTTAGATATCTTCAATTTGATATATTGTGTGTCACATAATTCAATCCAAGTCAAAAGTTTTGTTCTCTCAGGGTTTAAGTAAAGAACACGTTGTTGCCGTTTTTTTAAATCAGCAACATACAGTCGCTAGTTTTTATAATCAGCAATACGTTGTTGCTAATTTCTTAAGATCAGTAATATGAAGATCAACAATAACATTATTGCTGACTGAAACTTTGAGAGATCATAACTTTTGACTCTGATTGAACTACAGGACAGACAATATATTAAATCGAAGATATCTGAACGAGATTTTATATGATATATTGTGCATTCCGCGGTCAATCCTAGTCAAAATTTATGATCTCTCAAAGTTTAAATCTAACATATTATTACTTATTTTTTAAAATCAGCAACACACTGCTGCTAGTTTCTTAAAATTAGCAACATGACAACAACATTATTGTTTGCTTAAACTTTGAGGAACCATAACTTTTGACTGATATATTATGCGACTTGTGGTCCAATCCAATCAAAAGTTATAGTTTCTCAAAGTTTAAGTCAACAACACACTCTTGCTCACTAGAAATAATGTTGTAAGCTTACTATAAATGGTATGATGATGATACTCACTATACGATGCCCAAATAAATATGACTACCCTATATTAGACAAAAATAAAATTTTTATTTATAGAATTTCTTAGGTCTGTCAGCCACTTTTGGAATAAAAGTAGGTGATGGACCAATAGATATCCAAATGACTCCCAACAAACCTAATAAAAAATAATTATCATACTATAAAATCATCAATTTATAATTGTCATACATAAACTTACAACAATAATAGCAACAATAATTTTATTGAGACAACAACAATACATAAGAACAGTAGAATAATTTAAACAAAGCAACAATTAGTAATGTACATTAATAATAACTATGTTGACAACAATAAAATATTATGAATATTCCTTTTCAAGATCCACAGTAAACCAGTTTGCTTGCGATTATATTAGATAGAAAAAGCAAAGTTCTTCGTATCATCTAATGAAAAATTAAGGTCTCTAATTTTTTAAATATCTTAGATGATTCCGTATAGTAAAATAGCTTAAATGTCCTGTTTAATATGTGCTTGTAGATTGAGCAGCTAAAGATCTTAAAATATAAAAAGATAATTAAAGTACAAAAAAATTAAAAAAATCATAATATACAAGTAAAACTCAAAAGATAGAAAATAAATTTGCATATGAAAAATTAATTATTTTCTTTTTTTAATATCATAATAGATATTTTTTAATAAAAAAATTCACATAGATTTTAAGTAAGACAAATAAAATTTATTACTTTATACGTTATACATACTATTATGATATGAACCCATAATATAAATTTAATATACACGGGTGGCAAAAAGGCAATTTTGCTCGCCCTCAGTGCCCCCGTCAATCCGTCCCAGGGCCAACACAGAGGAGTAAATCACGGGTGGCTACTTACTAGCACTTGGAATAGTGACTAGCACATAAGGGAAGCATTTACCTCGGCTTTACCGAGATTTAAACCCCAAACCTCATTGGTGGCAACACATCCGATAAATTTAATATACACGCTATTAAGTAAGATTGATCAACAGTCTTATTTTTTCCTCTAAAAAAACCTAATTTCTCATACATCCTCTTTCATCTCCGTCTCAACGTAAATCTACCATTGCCATCTGCCTTGGCATTTAATCAAACAGCTGTTGGTAAAAAAATAGAATCGTCATAAAAGATAAAAAGTTCATATTTTTAATTAAAATCAAAAGCTTACTTTATTGCTTGGCACGCATTGATACTCCTACAACTAGAGTTGCACTCCGGCAAAAAATCAACTAAGTCAGTCTCATCCTCCAGAATAATTCATTTTCCTCCTCTCGTGACCGATTTCTTCGACTTGTTAGACTTTTTCCTCTAACAATAATAAAAAACTGAAAATAGACTAATGCTAAAAAATAAAAACAAAAAAAATATAATGTAACGATGTGAGGATCATGAAAAGAGAATAAATACTGTTAGGATGGAAGGATAAGAAAAGATGATCCCCTGTAAAATCGATGAAGTTGGTCCCCAAGAATCGACCCAAAGTTCAACCTTGATTTTAAACTGTCGCCAACTTGCTGTGTCACTTTGTGCTATTGGGCGGAGGCGAATGGACGATGATAAACAACCGCTGTCGGTGCTTTGACAATGGAGGAAACAAAGGTGAAAGCCCTCAGAGCTGATAGATTAAGTTTTTTTTATAAAAAATAAATAAAAAGGAAGAACAGTATTATGGGAAAGAAAATAGAATAGTTGTATTATTTGGTCAATTCCATAATAGATACGTCCTTTCTAGGAACTAAGATATCTAGTCTATAATGTAATTGTTGATGATCATGGTCACGATTCAGTCATAATTAGTTGTGATCTTTTTCTGGATTAGGATAGGCGCTTGAAGACTCGCTTGGCGCCTGACAGCCTAACCACCCGACCACTCCTGGTGGTCTTTAGTTGGTTTCTGATTGTCTATTTTGATCTAAACTATAATTTAGATAGAAAGGTATCTCCTGTCTTTAATTTTTTTATAGGGAATATGAAAAATCTAAGTGCGTGGTTTGTAAAAGGTCCAAAAGTTTATATGCTCTACCACAGCGACACCTGGCATGGTTATTATATTGTTAATCAAGTACAAGTGAACTGCCTGCTTAAAAAGTAAAATCTCAAAAGTAGTTTGGAGGCGGCAGGCAGTATATTGTGTGCCCGTGTGGTGTGATGGCTTATACCTTGCATGCCGTCTTTTGTCCAGTTTGACTGAGTTTGCGAAGCACGCCGGGAGGAGCTACGCACCGTGCTGGGCTTCAAGGGGGCAACGAAATCCACCAACTCGATATGCACGCACTGAACGCACGCACTGGTCGCGGGG
The DNA here is from genome assembly GCA_037974795.1 of Kaempferia galanga. Classification (NCBI taxonomy): domain Eukaryota; kingdom Viridiplantae; phylum Streptophyta; class Magnoliopsida; order Zingiberales; family Zingiberaceae; genus Kaempferia; species Kaempferia galanga. The sequence continues at coordinate 2,445,360 of JBBPFP010000068.1, forward strand.
ATGCTCTATCTCGATCGATCGCTTTCGGTTCACACTTCGCCGGAGGAATCTATCGGGAGGAATACGCATCGTCCGAACCAACTACTAATCTGAGCAAGTGGGACGCTCCACTTGCAAGTGGGGCCACGATTGACGCTGCAGTAGTTTAGAAGGGGAGGAGAAGGTAGGAGAATGAGAGACCACTTGGAGACGTTCGTTTGGCACCACCACCGCCTTCAGGGCCGCGCTTGCGTTGAAATCTGGACTAGGCCACCAGCTTTAGGGCAGAAATTGCGGAGACGTGGGTCGCAATGTAACGGTAGACCAGAATAATAAGAGATCACTAAATTAAGCTAAGTTTAAATACTTAATTCATTTTAGACTATTTGGTCAAACAAGTTTGAAGTTAAGTCTGGACCAAGGAGAGGATGAAAGGTAAGATGGTATATTGAGGAAGAAAAAAATAATAATAAGAAAACACACCATTGATAATTATAAAAATAGTTGGCGCCTTTTGGCCTTCAAAATTTTAAATCCGGGTTTCAGGTCTTAGCTTTAGGGTCCGACAAGAACTCAACAAAAACATTTATTAACTAAGAAATGATAAACCAAATTAGTCTTATTGACTATTCCTGAGGTGGTCGGTCCAATCCGATAGAAGTTTTCTACTGACTACCAGGATAAATCGGAAAACACTCACGGTGGACAGTTTAGAAACTCCACATCCTTTAGTTGTAGGTATGTTATCTTTTATCTGTATATTTGTATGAGTGATCTAAATTTAGTTTATTTTAAATTCAAACCAATACAATTATGGGCCACGTTATGTAAATAGCTGTATCAACTTTTACCGCCTTTATTCACGTTAACATGCAATAAAAAAAATTAGAAAATTTGAGAATGTATGTAATTATAAGTTACATTAGATTTATTTGGTTAGTATACCCTTTCTGTGTCTTTAAATAATAGCTGTGCGGATTTTAATTGGTTTACTTGAAGTTTAATAGCTGTGTAAATGTATTGAGTGGGCACGGTATCCCATTGGGAAACCTACCTTTGTGTGATTTTTAAATTTTTTTTTTTAAAGGGGTTGCTCTACTTAAACTCCAGGGAAAATCAAGTCGGTAAAGTTTGGAGCTGATGCAAAATACATGGCAGTCGGTTCCATGGACCGTAATCTTAGGATATTTCGACTCCCACGGGATAGACCCGAGGAACCGAAATCCGCAGCTCATTGATGAAGCCCAGCAAGTACCAGCTAATCTTGCCTTCACCTCATCGACAGCATTCGTGCAATCGTGCTTGTCCCTAAATTAACGGGCACATTCAAAATCACTTGGGCCTACATACGATTTTCCCAGGTGCAGCAGTTCGCCCCTGAAAATTTTAATTCCCTGTGTTTCATTGTAAACAAAAGAAATTTGCCTTGTGGATAATCTATTTCTTCCATAATGTGCAAGGTTGAATTATTTGTTTTTAAGCTAACGTTGTGATGAATCATAATTTATTGGTGAAGAATGCTTTGCCAAATAGAATGTGATTGCGTTTATCAATGGTTTGATATACAGAGTGTTGTTACTAGTAGAATTTAGCTGTCAGCGTTGAGTGGTAGAGGAATAAATGACTTTGAAGCAAGCGTAATTTGATCCAAAAAAAAGCAGTAAATAGACGAATACGTGGAAGCAAAATTGTCATTATACATAAAGCAGATAAGGCTGAAAGCTGATGCATTAATCCGAGGATTATAAAGTGTAAGTTAATAAATAAATATCAAGGTATGGTCCACAAGTGCCTGAAAGAGAAATGACATCAGTTAAACAAATTACAACAAACCTTTTTGAAATGAATAAACAATACATCAGAAACAGTCGCATTGGCGCATCATCGTTGTCTGAAAGAATCAGTTACGTGAGCAAACGAGATGAATGAGCAAACCCCCACAACTGCACCAGCAATGTGGAAACGTTAGAAGACGAAAATTTTATGAAAAGATAAAATAACAAAAAGATGCATGAACGTATGAAAACATCTAATACATCTATGAAAGGCAGAAAATCTCTCAGTAGTTTGTGCTACAATGTAGGACCTCCAAAGTATTTGGACCGTCTCACTTGCACATACAAATGGAAGAAAACACCCATGATACAAGCAGCTAAAGATTTAAAGATAGGAAGTGTTGATATCCATGCCTACATTATTTTATCTCAAAACACGAACTTAACATTCAATATTTAAAAACAAACAACCATGGCTGACCATACTAACATTTATAAGATTAGACTAACTTAAAATTTCAGACGGTTAGTGGAATCATTTGCCAAATAACATTTCCTCTTCAATTTACCATTTAACTTTTCCCTCGTATTTTATTCTTCTCTCTATATTGATGTACTCTTTTTGGTTCAGCAATTATTTTATTCTTTCCAGTATGACTGTTTGTTGGAGTCTGGATGTTAATTCTGTGTTCAAATCATTTGTTTACACACACTATTAGCATCAAATTTACCTATTAAGTGCATGTGTTACAAATTTAAATTTAAGATGCTTCATATTCCAAAGTGGATAGCTAGATGCTAGATGCATTTAAAGCCAGAAGATCAGATCAAAGCAAACAAATTTATATATAAGAATGTGGATACTTCATATTCATTCATAGGTTTTAATATCACCTCAACATTCTTCAGCTCAAATTCTGAAGTATGCGCCAAGCAAGAGTTCCCAAATGTTTCACAAGGGCCACTGGTCCCACGCAACCTTCCTCAATTGCAAAAATGATATTGTTCCAGTCTTCAATAATGAGATGGTATAGAGCCAGAATAATTATTTGCAAGTAAGAAACTAGAAACAAATTACTTACAGATCTTCCTCAAGGGATAAAGCATAGTTTCGACCCCCACCAAATGCAAGTTGATCATTCAAGCACAAGTAGTAAAACCTATTTGCACCTGTAAGCAATGTCACAGGGCGACTATAGTGAGATAACAAACAATGCCTGATAGAGTTGCTTCAATTCATTTTCACTAAATCTTATACATGATTGTTGCCATGTTATTTCAATACATTATGCTAAGAGCTTTGTGCAATTTAATTTCTAAAATGGAATTTGATGTGAGCCATTATCACGGCCAGAACACAATAGTAATCCATTTAAATAATGCGTATAAAGAAACTCCACAGACCATGATAGAATTATTTATCTGGCTATAAATAAATGAATTATAACCCCATGATATAACATCGAGATGTCAAAATTTTAACTTTGCATCAAAGCTCGTCAATGTGATTGGAAAATTTGTACACAACCAAGGCAAATGCTTTCTTTGATTGTCATCAAAGACCATCATTTGAAGTGATTTTGATTGAATCCCCATGTTTGATGGACAAACAAGAAACCAGACAGTTTGTCTTGCCTAATAAAGGAACTAAATCCCAAACTTCCATGCCCAAATTAAATAAATAATTGGGCCCCATAAAATTGCAAGCCCTGACATAAAATTGAGTCCCATAAAGGAACTCAACCTCCACATTTGAAGTAATAATTAGCAATTGATAGACATGTTAAAAGGCTTGCTATGAATCTATATAAGATTCTTGTTGACATGGGTACAATCAAAGAGAAAATTGCAAATAAACCCTAAAGTTACTTCTAAAACCAAAATTTCACCATGGTCTTCAGCTGATCCTAGAATGATGATTGCTTTAGTACCTTGATGCACTATACATATGACAAAAGATACGCATAAATGTAAAACAATTACCAGTTGCTCTAAAGAACCTTGGCTCTCCATAAATTGTACTGAACACAAAGGTTTCGCCTGTGCCCTGCTCACCAACATCATGATAATTAAACTCAAGCCACAACTAAAACAGTGTAAGAATTCAAGTGCCAGAATTATGTATAGTGAGATGATAAGTAAATCAGAATAGTACTTGATACTTCCTTATAGATGTAGGCTTTAATGGACTATTCAGAAGGCCACCAAAAATAGCACCTTGCATATCCCCAACAATCTAGTAAGTAAAGACAAGTATAAACACAAATGACAGAAAAGAATAGTTAAGTGAGAGTTGGTTAACAGTCAAGGTGGTAAAACCAGAATAGAACAACAGCTGAGTGATAAACTCACTAATAGGCATGGACCCGGAAGGTCAGCACTCTTACGAAGGAGAGTTTGAAGTGATATCCCATGTTTCCATGTGCTGCCCTTCATTTGGAGAGAACAATAATATGTCACAACCAATGAGATTAGCATAGGCCATTTAGTTAAGAATAGATCTAAAATCTCACCTATACAAGAGAATCCATTGACATCCTTTGACAATATTAGGCAAACATGACCCAAAAAATTGAAAAAGATCAGCAGACATAAATGTAGACTTTTCAGTAAGATAAGAAAGATATTCATTAGGGTCATGTTGATTGGACGCTTCAACAAACACGGAATAACGATCCATAGGTCTATTGGGGAACTGGTCCATGTCCTCTTTTGAACTCTCAGGAATTTCTCTGCACTCACTTCTTGTTCCATTTTCCTCTCCAAAATTAGAAGGTATGTTTTTCCATGCCAAGGAATTTGCACTCCTTTTTTTAGGTAGTGACTTTTGTGGTGAGGAACCTTCGCTATGAATATGAGCAGGTGATTTTGGCTCACTTACATCAGCATCACCACTGACTGAGTTCATAGTAGGCAAAAAGTTTGAAGAGAGAGACCGTTTAGCTTGAAATGAATAGTCTTGTGAAGATATTGCCTGCGAGAAAGGGAAATTAGTGAGATACAAAATCAATAAGTATTTCATGCTACATAGCCCCATAACCTTACCTTGCATGTCCATGTTGAGCACATAATAACAGAATATAGTAAATAAAGCATTTCAGTACAGAAATATAGATTCTCAATTACTTTCACCTTAGATGGAATTTCACAAGTCAACATAAAAGAAACCACACCTGAGAACCTTGTAAGTGCTATATAAGAGGAAAGTAGCGTCATGTAAACTCTTTGGCTATCAAAAGAATGCATTGCTGTTGTCTGGTATTTTTTTCAGTTATTATTGTTATTTCTCAAGTGCAAATTAAAAACAAGGGACTGAAAATTCAGCTAAATTTTTCCTATAGCTCTTCAAAATTAATACTCTCCCCAGAAAGTACCTCATGCCAAAGATTGGCTGGTGTTTATTTTGTGATTATAATAAAGAAAAGATGGAAAATATAGGAAGAAATCCTAACATGTTTAGAAATACCCATACATCGTCTGATGGTTTCGCCAATAGATAACAATACAATTAAAACATCGAAAGATCACAACAATAATAAAATATAGTCTCCATCCAAGGATAGTTTCATACAAGCGATTAAAGTACAAAGAAACATCTAGTTGTTCAAACGTAAAAGTTAAGAGAGGGCCATTATGTTCAGAAATTTTTTATACATGCAAATTCAAGCAAATTCCAGGAAGGAGGAAATCCATCATTTTAGAGACACCTCCTTCTGCTCCGCTTTCATAAGAAGTTCCCTCTCTTAGCATATTGATTAAGACCAATTCAGCAATTCCTCTAATGTCCCTTAGTATTGTCAATCTAATGTTCAATCCATTTAAAGCCCATCTACCCTTCTTGCCAATCCTATACAGCCCTCGCAATACCTTCACCTTTAATGCATAACTCCCTCTTCCCTACCTTGTAAGAATCTCTCTTCGTCGTGTTATGCTATGCATTGCTACATTATTGACCAATCTTTATACTAAGTTAGCAAATAATTAGACAAATATATTTTGAATTTTATTTCAGAATTGTATTATTGAAATACAGCATCAATCCACAATGGTTTGAGACATCATAAAAATATTTTATAATGGATCTATTTGATTGGATTGATTAAACTTAATATCATGTTCTAAGAATTGACTATATGCAATGTTTACATCAATATTAACCAAGCAAGTTGTCTCAAAAGAATTTCCTCTCTTTTACCTCCTCTCATCCCATTGGGTCACTCTCCTAAGAGGATAAGTATTGTCTTTGTTTCTCAAAAAGCATTTTCACTATGTATCCTCCTCACCTGTGGTAATTCAGCCTATACGTTCCTAGCACAAGTAGTTCTCGTGACTACAATGGTTCCTTAAACTTGTCGCAAAAATGCTTATTTGACTAAAAATTCCCAATTCTCAAACTCTCAGGGTGATTTATTGATGGAATTATTCTCAGTTCTCGAGCACTAGTACTAAAACTATTCATCAAATGACTTTTCAGAACATTTGAAAAGTAAACGAAGTGCTCTGCACATGCTAACCTTCTAAAGAAAATTATCTAAATCCGTGCTAGTTCAGATACGGATGCACCGCGAAGAATTTATATCTCAATCATAATCCAATTTTTTTCAGACATTTCAAGAATCAAAACAGACCCAAACCAAACAAAAGCCAGTCGCAACAGCAAATTCATCATAGAAATTTGAAGCCTACGAAACAGATTAAAATCTAGGGCTACAAATACGAACAAATCTATAAAAAATAAAAACCATACGGCAAATTAGGAGAAAAAGGGGATCGATCGGCACTACCTCATCCTCCATAGCGATGGGGGAGTAATCTCCGGAAGGAGTAGTAGGAGAAGGGGGGGAGTCGGCGAGGATCCGGGAGAGCCTCGCCGCCACCTTTTCCTTCCATGAGAGCATCGCTGGCAGGGGTAACTCCGAGGCGTCCCGTGATTGGAGTCCGACCGCAACCCTAGATCTAAATCGACAAAGGAAGTTGTCGCGAAAGAGATGGTGGTACTTGTGTTGATCTGGCGTCGGGAAGGCTCCAAATGCTGCGATCGTTGATGGTATATAAAGGATGGCCAAGCCGTTCGAAACGGGAGGCGAATGGAAACGAGAACGGTGAAGGAAGAAGAACCGACACGGCACGTCACGATATTCCGAAACTACCCCTGCATTATACATTTAAAAAATAACTTTTACCATTTCCAACGCTATTAAAATTAAAATTTGGATATTCTTATTTAACATGTTCTTAGTTGTTTCCTCGGCTTCTTATGCAGGTACTGCCTTTGGATATTGGGAAATGGCACAACTTTGGTTAATAGTGGTTCCATATG
>JBBPFP010000068.1:2556138-2573871 GCA_037974795.1 Kaempferia galanga
TCGTAGAGTTTTAGAAATTACATTTTACCCCTCGCAGTAATGGAGTAAAAATGAAGTGATTTTCTATTGGGCAAATATTAAAAGAGCTTTATAGTTTTTGGAAATCATCAGTTATTTATTTGTTTTACTTAAAAAAAAAAACATCCTACCCACTGAACCCCTTTAAAGTGACACAGTTGTCTTCAAATATACACATTATTATCTGATAAACCTACATTGTAACAGCTAAAAAATTAGACTGTTACGATTTATAGCTACTATAACTTGAATGTGGTTGAATATGATAAAATTAAATTGTAGCAGCTACTGTTTTGTATTCGGTTGCAATATGAATGTTAGGTGGATAGGTTAAATTTATGTTATAACAATTATGAAATTGTAATTAAATTTTAAGCAGTTTAAATATGCTGGTAGTTGCTACAATTTGAAAGCAATTGACCAGTCAAAAAATCGAAATTGGACTGTAAAATTAGCAAAACTGATACTACTTAAGAGCAACTGTATCAGGGTAAAGAAAGTAGTAATCATTGGGGGTGCCCTTTTAATAAATAAATAAATAAAAAAAATGGAAGTCGATCTAGGAGTGATTGCTAAAAAACTATAGGGGTGAAATGTTAAAAAAACTATACGACAAGTCAACTTGTGTAGAATATATTCATTTATGATATCCAAAGTTTGTTCTTTAAACCATCGATCTCTTGTCAGATCAGCCACGAGGAGAAATTGGAGTTGCAGAGAGATCTTCGCAATTCTGGCCATCATTACGGTGCTTAATTAATTTGTATTTTTTAATGATAAAACAAAGGATAAGAATTAAGAAGGGTGTACAAAGTGTAACAATTATAGATTATGAGTCATTATTTGCACGCAGGCATGCATGAATCATGCATTGATCGAACGCACATGGAGATGAAAAACTGGCACGCTCCATTGAATTTTACCTTGACGTCGAATAGTGATTAAAAACTGAGGAGGGAGATCGAGGAGACGATACGAAGAAAACTTGAAAAACACAAAAAGAATTCTGTTGTCTCTAATTTTTTTTTATTACTTATAAGGGATAATCTTTTGAATATCTATCTATATAAAAAATGATAAATTTAGTTAGTAAATTCAGATGATGAATTAAATCGTAAGTGTTTGAAAAATAATTAAATGTTGTAGTACCTGCAGGGTCGAATATCTATCTATATAGGTAGTAGGATTATTAGAAATTCAGATGATGAATTAAAGACAATGCTTAGTGGGCAGCACGGCACCTCTCTATGCCCTCCCTGCACATTCGTACACTCCAATTATGTGTATGCTCGTACCAAGCATTGAATGCGGACAAGGACGGCACATCGTGTACTTGAAAAAAATAAATTAAAAAAAAGGAGTCTGTTTTATTTTTAGTACGGAAAATAAAGCTGTCAAATATGGTGGTAATGTCAATCCGTTTTAAGATTAACACGAACTGGTAAATTACGGACGATTATTAACACTTAAAATTTTAGTAACTAGCACATAAAAAAAATATTTACTTCGACTAAACTTTTATAATGGTAATACCTTATATACTAACCATTAAACTATGGGATAAAATTCTAAAAAAATTGTATAATATATAGATCGATGATGGGGCGGATCGGACCTGACTCATAAATTAAAATTCTATCACCTGAGCTGTGAGTCAGGGATTAGAATATATAAAAGGAAGATGCGTCGGTCAGTGAGGAAGACGTCGTCTTTTTATTTTAGTGACCCGATCTGACCCATTTGGTGACCTTCTGGTCATCGACCGTCGGTCCGTCGACTGTGTCGTTACTCATCTGAACTTCCCACCCTGAAAGTAGGTTTTTACCGACAGCCGGGTCGCGGCATTGCTTCGCGTCGGTAGAAGACAGGTCGCCAATAGGGTTCGTGTTGCCGGAAGACACGTCGGCGGCTGAGAGTTGCGTCGGCGTTGCTGCGACAGTAGGGCATTGCGTCGTGGATGCAGTGTCGCGCGGCGTAACATTTCCGTGTGTATATATATATATATATATAATTTTTATTTTTATTTCTCAATTTATAGACCAATTTAAATCCACCCATACGAGTTGATCTATTTAGATTTATCAGAAGAAAAATTAATAAATTTTTAATTTAATCTGTTTAAATTAACAGACGTGGACCAATTATTAAATTGACGGTTTTAATTAAAACAAACCTCTTTTCTTAAAAAAATTAATAAAAGGGCAAAATTTCCATTCGTATTTATTATTATTATTATCATTACAAATATAATTATTACTATGCAGAATAAAATTATTTTAATGTAATTAAAATTATTATACATAAAATAAATATTATATAAAAATATGTTTATTAATTTAATTAAAATTATTTAAATTTAGATAGAAAAAAATGCACGTTTTTTAAGACGATAATTAAAATAGAGTTCCTTTTTAATTTTTGTTCACGTATAAAGTGTCCATCATTAACGGAGACGAAGTCACAAATGTGGATAATGAATATTTGCGTTCTGTTGGAAATTTACACGTCATTAATTATCCTTATTTTGGCATTCAAAAATATGTTTTGGGTAAAAAAAAAAAAAGAAGCTAAGAGCGTTAATTTTAAAATAACTTAAGAAAAAAATATATAATGAGTTTATCCTTATTTAGAGATCTTAAAAAAGATTTATGAAAGAATAACTTTAATTTAACACTGCAATAATAATACTAATAAATAATAATAAATGTCTTTTTAGGGCAATTGTCCGTTTTGGTTGAACATTTTATGAAAAAAAATCATCAATTTTCTCCTTGGAGATTCACATATGCCAAATTAAAGGTTCATCACTTTTTCTTCTAGGGTTTCACATGCATATGCCAACAACTGCATACTCATAATGCTCTAACTGTCCTCTTTCGTGTTGACTCAGGGATAGATTGGCGGAGGCGCTGGGGCAAACAAATTGCCTTTTGCCACATAATACTCCAACTGTCTTCTCAAAGCATTTAACTCAATTCGAGTAAAATCTTGAGGATAGAAAATTTGAGCAAGAGTATAAATATCCTCAATATTGAACAATTTGAATCCATCAATTGGATTTAAAGCTAAGCTCAAAATTAGGAGTTGCATTGTTTGTTCAGTGAATCTATTATTCAACTTCGTCAATTGAAAATCTATCACAACATTGAATATGTTAATATGATAATAATGCTCAACTGTGATATTATTCTTCCATTGACAAGAACTTCTTGTTCCTTCCAAATATCGAGCATTCATATCGGCAATTTCAATGTCATGCCTTAAAAAAAAGGAAATATTATCATCATATAATAAATGTCATGTAAAAATGGAAAACAAATAGTTAAATAAATAAATCCATACCTTTCACAAAATTTCAATTCACTTTCTAAAAATTTCTCCCATCCAACTTCTCGTAACTTTTGAAGAAGAATCTTGGTTGATGAGACCAAATTGATTGCATTTAATATGCATGTCTTGAGATTTTATTTGACAAAGAATATTAGAGATTCCCAAAACTACATTCATCAGGTGCAAGATAATTAAACATAAATTTAAATAACATCATCTCTTGGTAAATGCTTTTAGCTTCTCCACATATACTACTATTGAGTCCATTATCAATTATTCTTTCAAGAAGTATACAAGTTGCACCATACATATTAATTAAATTATTGATATAAACAAAATGAGAGCTCCAACTAGTAGCTCCAACTCGTTGTAAAGTACGAATTTGATTAGCTCCCGTGGCAGTTTTAAGTTCTCTCAAAGCTATCATATCAGTGATTTCATCTTTTCGAATAAATTTTAACTCACATTGACGTTTGAAAGAAGAGCTAAAAAAATTGATAGCGGAACTCAATTTTAAAAAGAATAGCCATACCTCGTGCAATTCTTTCAATGCTGCAACTAAAGCAAGTTGTAAGCGGTGGGCAACACAACGCATATAATAGGCATATAGACAATTTTTGTGAAGTAAGACTTGCAATCCGTTCCATCACCCCGCATATTACTAGCTCCATCACATCCTTGACCCATTAAATTTTCAACAAAAGATTAAAACGAGAAAGCACATCATATTTCTTTTTTAAGAGTTAATACATTTGTGTCAATTACATTAACAACTTCAAAATAACGTTCTCGAACAATGATCTTGCAGTCCACATATCTCAAAATGATGGCCATCTATTCCTTATTAAATTCATCAAGAGCTTCATCAACAAGAATACATAACTTGGCATCTCCCATTTCTTCACGAATCATATTTCGCACTTTATTAGTAAAAATATGTAATAATTCTTTTTGAATTTTGGAAGATGTATACTTGGCATTTTGAGGAACATTTTCTAAGGCAGCTGAAGCAATTACTTCATTCACTCTTGCTTACAATTTAACCAATTCGATGAAATTTCCACGATTAGTAGAATGGATAGATTCATCATGACCTCTAAATGCACACCCTACCATAGCTAACCATTTCATACTCTCTATTGAAGTTTTAAGTCATAATTGATTGCTCAGTATTTCTTAAGAAGTTACCTTGTCTATAACTTTGTCAATGTGATGAGATGAATTCACTAAATTATTCCACTTTTCCATAACAAAATTATAGTATTGCCCTCGTATTGTGCAAATGGACATTTCTTCTTTTCTTTGACTCTTTTTCAATGTTGAAATCGTTCATAAGTAAATGTAACATATTTTGAAGAACATTTGTCTAAAAGATAACATGGAAAAGAAAATGTACTATTTTTTTTTTTTTCTTTTGAGTACTCTAACTATGGGAATTGTGCAAACCAATCATATTGAAAATGTCGATTTTGATTTGAGTATGCAATCCTCTAGGTTGATATGGTCTCATTTTGATATAATCCTTTCTAACATCATCATGCATATCCACGGGATGCGACCATATTGGCAAACGTAATCCGCGATCATGTTCTAAGTAAGGAGCATCGATCGATGATGGAACATCAACTTTCTCAACTTCAATTTTTGGAGATTCTGGAAGAGGAGATGGAGCATCATCAACATTTACTAAAGAATTAATTGCAGTTGTTTGGCCATCATTTGCTTTGTTGTAAAAATAATGAAGAGTTAATTTTGATTTTGTTCGCTTAGGGACATGTTCGCTTGACATCATAATCAATAACCTATATTAACATTCATTAATAAAATAATTAAACACAACCAACGAGGCAAAGTTAAAAAAATAACAATTAATTAAGACGAAGGACATCGGCATTGGATCTGGAGGCCGTGCCTCTCCTGACGAATCAACACCCTTCGAGCTCGTCGAGGGAGTCACGGCGGCGGCAGGTCGAGACTCGAGAGGCTCTCTCGATCTCAAACAGGTCCGAGCTCGTGTTGCTCGCCGGCGCGTTCTCCTCCGAACGCAATTGTAATAAATCAAAAGTCTTTGTCGTACTCCTGAATACCTCCAGCGGATCGCGTGGTGACGCTCCGGCGACGTCGGGAGGGTTAAGGAGAAAGAATCGCGTTGGATCGGGAAGAAGAAACGGCGACACAGGAGGGTTGAGGGGTTAGCTAGAAAATTAAGGGGTTAATTAGAAAATTTATAATTAATTTGAGCAAAATGTGGAACTGCCACCCCAGCGGCCCTCTGAACGCGGCCCCATAGAGGGAATAAATCACGGTTAAGCTGGGCGGATAAGTGGACTGAGTGTCTCAGGAATTTTAGGCCAACAAACCAAGATTTTATTCTTGTGTGCAACTGGCGATCTTCGACCCTGCGACCTATTTGAGCAAACTCTAGGCCACTTATCAGCTGATCCAGCCCGTGGGGGCGAAAATTTATAATTAATGGATGTATTTATGTTAAATAATATACCACGTGATAAAAGGTGATTCGTTCGCTCCCAACTATCAATCCGTCGTGCGTTGGATTTTGTCTTCTTGATCTCATGTCTTAACTATCGCACCGTCCAGATAAGAGGGGGTCACCTGGGCTCTTGTATCGCCACTTGCTTGCAAGTGTATGGTGAGCATTTGGTTCCAACCTCTCGACGCGGCGTGTAAATTGTGGCCTCTCAAATACTGCCACAGCCGTTTTGATCACATGCGCTTTTAGGTATTTCTAGAACTCTTCCATGTACATTTTCCAGACGCGATAATTTCACCGTCTTCTATCGAAATATCTCTGTCTGTCTGTCTTTGTTTGTTTTGATATTAGACAGACGGCCTTCTTAGTTATTTCTCAAAGTGTTTTACTACTGTGCAGCGAACAAACATTGATGGGCAGTCTAACTAGAAATGCTCGTACCGAAAAAGGCAAACCATTCAATTGTCGTTTCATTCCATCTCCTTTAAAATTAATTTTATTTGTCGTTTTCAATTGTAGATAAAATGAGACGGATGAACTAGATGAAGTGAGTAGGTCAGACTGTTTAATAGTTGGACGATTTGAGAGACTTGGGTTGGGTGGATTTAGCATATAATATGGACTGAATAGGTTAGGCCAATTAAACAACTTAAGAGTCTCAAGTGGCTTTAGTAAATTACGTGGAGCCAAATTGTTGGATCGAACGAATCAAATTAATCCAAATTGAGTTTGATAGACTAAGAAACCAATCAGACAAACTGAATTGGTTAGAATAATGAGAGGATCTTATAATAGATAATTCCTTAGTTTGTTAAAAAAGTTTAATTATCTAGATATTCAAATGTGTGATCCAATTAATTTTAGAGGTAACTAATCCAATCCTAAAACTTTTCCATCCATACTAGATAAATCGAAAGTGTGTATGGATCCTGAATAATTCCTCATAAATAATTCAAACTCTTAAAGCATAGCATCCCTTGTTTGTCATTCCATCCGTAAAACATTAGTTCAATAGAAAACATTAGTAATGAATGGTAGTAAAAGGTGGAATCTATCACTTCAGCGGTTCCACATGGTCAACCCGACTCCATAATTATATGTGAGAATATAAATTAAAAACTTATAATTGACTAATATAAAAAAAATCCTCAACTTTACTAAAATTCAAATCCTTATCCATAACAATTTTATCCAATTCAACCATATCTTAGGTTAAAACATTAGCAATGGATATTTTATATCGGGGAGGTTTAAATAATGAAATGTTATCATATAATCGAATAACATTTTTTTTTTTTTTGCTAAAAATAGACAGAATTGAGGGAAGAAAAACACCATACGGCAATATTGTTGTACCCTTTTCGAAGGTTTACATGCGTACACGTCTCCGTGAAAAAAAGCAGTGGCGCTCTTCTGCCACTGCCGACTGCTACTTGTCATTTTGCGCCAGCTTCCGTATCCGAACGCAACTTCGCCCTTCCGTCTCATTCGCTTAGTGAAAAGTCGATATGGGGCCCACGCCTTTTAACTTCTTCCACGTAGACTTGCGGTCTGGGTATAGTATGAGGGTGGCCGTCGAGCGGTGCCGTGCAAATAAAACCCACAACGGAACGCATCTCCTCCGCCACAAATCAGATTCCGAGCGGGTCCCACCGGAATCATCATCCTTTTCCTTTTAAGATCGGGCTTGTTTCCGGCGAACCCAATCCTTTCTTCTTCCCCTCTTTTTCACAGAGAGAGAGAGAGAGAGAGAGAGAGAGAGAGCGAGCGAGAGAGAGAGAGAGGTCTCTACTCATGGAATCCCTCATCGGCGCTAAGCCGGATCTCGCCCTGCGACGTCCCGCTCCTCTATCGAGGTTTTCGAATCCGGTATCCGGAACGGGAGTATTCCCCGTCCCCCGCAGATTCATCGGCGGTTCAAAGCTGCGGGCTGTGCCGGTGAAGCAGTCGGAGAGTCGGTGCGAGGTCGAGGGATCCGGTAGGACCTCTCCCGGGCTGTGGGAGAAGGCTGCTTCTGGTTTTGCCGCGGCGGCGGCGGCGGCTGCCGTGGTATGCGCCTGCGGGTGCGACGCGCCGGCACTCGCCGAGTCTCTCACCGTAGCCTTTCCTGTTTCTCGAGCGCGCGAGGTAAGTGTTGATCTGACTACTGATGCTACTGTCGACTGGTTTAGGGAATCCGCAATTCTAGTTTGAAATAGGCATTGGCATGCTATATCTTTGTTTACTATGGTTGATACAGAAAATGTATCGGCGAATTCGCTTGAGTTGTCTTCTTGTATTGAATGGATGATTAGAGTGCTGATGGGTAGATTGACATCTAAATTAAACCTCTCTCTGTTTTACAAATGGTGATTTTTTTTTTGCCTATCTCCAGGTGAACACAGTGCAGAGAACGTTGGTGGAGGCTTGGGGCTTGATTCGTGAAACCTTCATTGATCCCACGTTTAACCATCAAGGTATTGTTTTCCCCCGAAAAGAGATAGCTTTAGGCTCTTCTTCATATCTTAGGATGATTGCTCAAAGGGTCTCCCTTTCAACTATTATAAATCTTCCTTGTGCAACTCTGAAAAAAAATTCACCAGCTTCTTAATTTGGCATTACCATTACATTATACTGAATTTCAATGAATTGGAACAATGAAACTTCTAAAATGATCCAGAAGTCACATTTTCTGATTAATTTTCCATGTTGTACTGATAGCTATCATTAGTGTCCCTTTTACAAGCTTATACTTATTAGTATGTCGCCCCGGGGCAGGGTTGAGTTGGCTAGTGCGGGGTAGAGTTGCTATTATAGGGCAAGGGTTCGAATCTCGGCAAAGCCGAGGAAAAAAAAAAGCCCTCCTCACACTGGCCAACTATAGCGTCCCGATTTACCTTCTCACAAATGGTCATGAGGCCCACCGTGTGGGGCTGTTGGGATGGCGGATTTCACCTTTTGCTATCATACTTATCAGTATGCCCTTTCTTACATAATAACTCCTTCACTTGTGCTAAAACTTATATGCAAATGAATTGAGATCGTTTACTCATCAAGTGTGTTCTTGTATAGATTGGGACTTGAAGTTGCAACAAACGATGGTTGAAATGTTTCCGCTTAAGTCAGAAGATGCAGCATACAGTAAAATCAGTGGAATGCTTGCAACTCTTGGTGATCCTTTTACTAGAATTATCAGCCCAAAGGTAACTGACATTTTTCTCTTGTCTGTAACTTGTATAGATTGCATTTATGTGTGATTTTCTACCCCAAAGAGGATCCCCTAAATCATAAACCAAACTCAATGTTTACGTGATCTATATATTTTCATACACCCCATGAACTAAAATGATTTATTTCTGTGCTAATCAGTCATGAAGTTTACTGCTTCAGCACACACATGGTTGTGCCTTTTTTCTTTTGTGCAGCAATTTTGATTCCATAGCACTTCTGTGTTTCATCGTAACAGTTAACTGCAAGCTATCTCGGTTATGTCATTCCTCAATATCTGATTATTTCCCAAACTCCTTATTATGCAGGAATATCTGAGTTTCAGAATAGGAAGCGATGGAAATTTGCAAGGAGTAGGCCTATTTATAAACGTGGAACCAAAATCTGGAAACTTGGTAGTGAAATCTTTGCCGTGTTTATTTTTTGTTTTATTGATATGTTTCTGTAAAATTTTCCAATTCATATTGGTCAAAGGTTTTATAAGATAATATCAGGTATATCATATTAATATTCATTGCTAAATATTACGAGTGCTGTCAGATTGTTTGTGTTTGTGAAAATATTTTAAATGGCAGATCAATATAGGGAACGAGTTGAATCCTTATGCAATTATTAAAATAAATTTTATATGAAAAGTTTAAATATTCCATATTCCATAGGTTGTTTTGTCTTGCATTGATGGAAGCCCTGCTGACCGAGCTGGTATTCATGAAGGAGATGAGCTAATTGAGATTGATGGTAAGATTATACAGAAGTTTTCTCAGCTTGAGACATCAATTTCAGAATATTAGCTTCAAACAGAGCTAATCGATTGTGAGATTCAATAATTTTTATTTAAAAAAGCAAATTATCATCCCTGGGTATCTATGGTGAAATAGATTCACTTCTATTGGCGTTTTGAAAAAAATTCAAACATATTAACAATCACAAAGAAAGGGGCATTATGTTCCTGCTGACAACTATTGTTAAGTCATACAGATTCTTTTCTTTTTAATCTACATTTGATTCTTTGCTTAGGTATGTTGGTTCCTATGTCTACTGGTCTTCATACTATTGGGAAATTAACACTTCACTTGATTTATCAACTAGAATAAGAAAACAGTATTTCACCTGATATGAGGTCCTATATTTATGACTACGATATTCCCCCAGATAGTTCCTGAATTTTTATTAAAAAAAAAAAGATAATCTGAAAGATATATTCTTCTTAATAAAGATACTGATTTCTAGTGTATGATGATTTATATTTGCTTTATGATGTTCAAATTTATTTGCATAAGCCAGATTTTGCCTGATTTAGCAGCTTGCACATGCTAGTTGCATTTCAATTCTACTATATTAGGAACAATTTTACGATGAAGCTTCAAGTCGTACATGACAAAAATTGTATAAATTACATTAGTGCTTTTCTCGATTAATCTCATCAAAACTCTGTTTATCCTCAATTTAGGAGAGAAGCTCACCGGATTAGATAGTGAAGCAGCAGCTCGCAAGCTTCGAGGGCGTGTTGGTACCACTGTCAGAGTGAAGCTTCTTAGTGTAATGTCTCTGCATCTTGATTTCCCAGTTCGTGTGATTTAGTAGATAATGAAATTTTTATAGCAAGACAGCTTAGAGTTATACTTATTTATGCAACATCTTAATGACTATGCAAATCATTCTTAAGGATTATTCCTTAAATCACTTACTACTCAATGATATGTGGTTTGTTTATTGAAGTACCACCACCACTCGCACTGCCTTTGTTGTTCAAACTTGGTTAGCATCTTTTTTACCAAATCACGGAGTACTTTCTGCATAATGTAGTCATATCTTATTGAACTTTCAGAGGACTCTTCTTCACTTTGTAATACCATTGCAAGTACAGATTAGAGTTTAAAAAACTGATGTCATAATCTTATTTTTCAGGGAGAACAAAGTGGAAGTGAACTGAGAGAGGTATTCTTCCTTATTTCTCTAGATTATTAAGATACGTGACTATCAAAAACCCTGTTTCTTAGAGAATGTTTGTAGCATCTTCCTGTATCTGGTTGTTCCTCAAATCTAATTGCAGCTTATGGTTGGGATTCAAGGTACAACTATCTCGCGAGGTCATTAAGCTTTCTCCCATTTCTAGTACGATCATAAGACACAAATCAAATGATGGCTATGAGTCAAAGACTGGATATGTTAGGCTCTCTGCCTTCTCCCAGGTGTGGCATGGAAGTTTTAATTTCTTACAGAAACCTATTTGTAGTTTTAATTTGTTACAATTGGGAAATGTCTTTCTGGAACATTGTTGATTAGAATGCTGCTACTGAAATGGAGAATGTTATCCAACAAATGGAAGATGAAGGAGTACAGTCATACATACTAGACTTGCGGAACAACCCGGTCGGTGATCATGCTTACCTGCCATTTATCTTACTACTACTTTTAAGTTAGATCGCTTAAATCACAACTTCAATGACTTTTCACAGGGGGGATTGGTGAAAGCAGGATTAGATGTCGCACAAATATGGCTAGATGGTGACGAAACTCTTGTAAACACTATTGATCGTGAAGGAAATATGTTGCCCATCAATATGGTCGATGGGCACGCTTTAACACACGATCCACTTGTTGTGCTTGTAAGCTTCTCTAGTAATTTCAAAGTAGTCATGAAGTTGCCTTTCGATATACAGTTAGTTCACATGACAGTAATACAAATCATATATAGCTTTTTTTTATCATTGTAGAAGGGAACAATTCGGGTCTTCGTTTCTAAGACACGCTATACCCTGAGCTGAGTGGTTCCCACTCTGTCGATGCAGGTTAACGAAGGGAGTGCAAGCGCAAGTGAAATTCTTGCAGGAGCATTACATGATAATGGGCGTGCAGTTCTTGTCGGGCACAGAACATTTGGGAAAGGAAAAATTCAGGTACTTTGTTTTTTTTAAATCTTTTTGGTGCATGAAAGCATTCGACACTCCTTAAAGACAGTTTGCTAGATAACTTTGGTGGGCTACCTTTTCTCGGCGCAGAGTGTGACTGAACTGAACGACGGATCGGCTCTCTTCATCACGGTCGCCAAGTACTTGTCCCCAGCACTGCATGACATCGATCAGGTCGGCATAAATCCTGATGTGCAGTGCACGCCTGATGCACTAACATCCTCGTTAGCATCTTTTTTGAGAGATAACAATACAGCCTCCACTCTGGAGTCCGATTCTTGCATCATGGTAGCAGAACACGAACTTGAAGTCCAGAAATTGAAGGGGACTGCTTCATGAGAACGTTCCGTTTACCATCAGTAAATGTAGCAAGCCACTGAGTGGTCATATAGTGTATATAATTATGGGGAAAAAAAATCAAAAGGATGCTCCACATTTATCATTGAATGAGCATCCATCAGATATTTTATATCAAAAATACCTCTTTTTCAGCATTGTTGTAGTATCCACTCGATATTACAATATAACAAATTAATTATTTTATTTTAATTAAAATTATTATACATAAAATATTATTATTTTAAAATATGTCAAAAATATTTAAATTTTATCAAAAATTATTTTAAATTAATCCATATCACTTTAACAACTATTAAAATGGTCGTTATATACTCTAAATTTCAAAATTTTAAATCTTAAATACAAATATTCTTATTAATTTGATAAAATTATTTGAACTTCATCAAAATTATTTTAAAATAGTAATTATTTCAGAGTTATAGCAACTACTAATATATAATAATAATAGAACAATGTTATATTGATGGCAAAATGTGACTTCGCTCGTCCCGAGAGCCCCCGCCAATCCGTCCCAGGGCCAACATGGAGGAGGTATAGAATAATATTATATTAACTATTAGAATAGTTGTTATATGTTAATAGCTACAATCATATTGAAAGTCAAGTACAAGTAGATACTGTTGTAGTAGATACTTTGTAATTGTTACATGTTATAACAGTTAGTCGTAACTGCTACACAGTGCTGAAAATAAAGATATTAGTAGGATAAATATATATAGAGTGCTCATTTGATGATTTTTTTAATAAAAGGAACGCTCATTTAACAATTCGTTAAATATGAAATGCACTTTTGATTTTTTTTCCCCCTATAGTTATTGTATTCCCTATATAGTTTTTTACCCGGCACAATTACCATGAGTGACTATCCTAGGTGACCCTCACAGGGTGGGGCGCCCGGACCTAATCCAGGTGCCCTGACCATTTTAACTATGAGGATCACCCAGGGCTCTCGCCCATGTTTATTGTGAAGGGTAAAAAAAACCTATATATATAAAAAAATTTAATGTTTTGGTGCAATTAAGAAAATGATTCTTAAAATAAAAAAAAAAATATTCTTTTGAGAAATAGAAAATATTGATATATTTGAAGATATTTTTGAGGAAAATAATTTTATTTGAGAAAGAATATAATATTTGTAAATCACTGATTCATTAGCAGGTTAATCAAATTGGGCCTTCGTCCAACTCATTAGCAGTCCCATTAACTGCGAATTTTACAAGAAAATAATTAGCATGTGAATAATTATTATCTTACCTTTTTTCATAATTAGTAAGACTTTTTTTTTTACTATAGTGGCTACTCTGTTTATATTGAACTAGCTACAAATCATCATCATCATCATCTTCTAAGCTTATCAAATACCCCTACTAAAACTCATCAATACCTTTTTTTTTGGTCAAATCAAAAATACCTAATTTGAATCCTTATTCTTCTACCCAGGGGCGGAGCCAGGATTCTTTGAAAGGGTGGGCTAAATTTTTTTAACAAATTAATAAAAAAATAAATATATTTAAATTATAACTGTGTCAATTAACACCGACAATAATAAAAAGTAAACCCAACAGTTGTCGAGGAGAAATCACTGAACTCTGATATGAAGTCTGATTTGAAGAATCAATAAAAAATATTCAGTAGAGGAGAAACCCAACAGTTGTCGAAGAGAAATCACTGAACTCTGAAGAATCAACTAGAAATCAATCGACGTTTGGGAAGCGTATGGAGAGGAGAAATAAAAGGATCGATTCAATTGACCCGCTCTCATCATAGTCCAAGCCTGGGCCGACCATACCAATTATGAAGAAAATTTTCGGCTAAGACTGGGCCATGACCTAGTTTGGCCCACTAGTAGCTCCACCCCTGCTTCTACCAAACCATACTTGGATCACTATATCATACAATTATTTGAA
Organism: Kaempferia galanga; assembly: GCA_037974795.1. Classification (NCBI taxonomy): domain Eukaryota; kingdom Viridiplantae; phylum Streptophyta; class Magnoliopsida; order Zingiberales; family Zingiberaceae; genus Kaempferia; species Kaempferia galanga. The sequence continues at coordinate 2,570,364 of JBBPFP010000068.1, forward strand.
ATTCCAAATATGATTATTTAAGTACTTCAATCTGATTTAATCATGTTAGAGATACTCGTATATTATTAGATACTCATTGCCCAAATTGATTGCCTCCGATACCTTTAAAAAGTTGAAATCTATCAGCTTAATTTCTCTCTGAGTTGTCTAGTGAAGCCATCTCCTTCCAAGAATTCAGTAACAGAGAAAAATAAATACTCACATAAACCCACCAATGACACTCTAATGGTCTTTCCATAGTCCCCAAACCAATAATTGTTCCAAAATTATTCAAGAAGGGTCACTGATCAGCATCACTGAGTGGCCCTTTTGTTGGATGATTGAATTTAATTAAAACAAACTGATGTTTCCCTTTGTACGCACCATAACAATATTGTAAGCACAAGAAAGCAAGAGCATATGATGGCCGACAGGCATATCAGGATGCAACCACACTCCTTTACTTTGCCTTGAAGCTTTAAGCATGAAACCCCGACCAGCCTCACTTTATTTTCATCCTTTGCGTCTAACAGTGGTGGTTGGGACTTAAACAGCACTTAGACGAACTTTTCTTGGTGGAAACTGAAGCAGCTCTGCGTCCACTGTTAGGATTCCAAATGATGGCCGACCAAGTTCACTAACCGCGTAATTAAGTACAATATAGCACCTTTTACACAGTAGCGTTTTTATCATCAGAACTGCCAAATTCAAATGTGGCATCCTATTTAAATTAGTGCCTTTTTATCAGACCAATCTTTTCAACGGCTATTGTGAGGCCTTTTTTAGGTCTTGTACGTCCTTTTTTCCATGCGGTCAAGAATTGTTATCTAAGATTGAATCATCTGCTAAAAAATTATTGAGATGACGATTAGTACAGTGCTAACTATGACTATTTAGCATCTATTACTGTGGAACGCAGACTCATGGCTGGCATATTTCCAAATGACAGTGATGCATACATATCTTGTCACTTTCATAATAAGAAGAAAAAAAACACGTAATGGGTCTTAATTAAGACAAAAACGCCTTAGGCCCTCCTCATAAAAAAAAAGTTAAACTAATAGGTGTAAAAGAGGATATCACGGGATTTCAGGCTGAAATCCGGAGTCCGATTATAATATTTAGCGATTGAAAAAAAAAGGACAGATAAGCGATCCACTCCAAAGATTTAATTAAATAGAGTCATTACTCTGTTGTCATTTAAATATAGAACTCAATTTCTTATAAAAGGGTATGACAGTACCGTAATACGGTGGCAAAGGAATCATCGTTTCTGCAACAAATGCAGATTGATCTTATCTGACTGAACTAGCTCTCTGTCTGGCACTCAAATTACCAACCGTATCACACAAAATATATACAGGTGCTGATGTGTGTACAAAAAATTCTAACTAGTATCACTTTAGTGGGAAGTTTGACATATATCAAATGGCAGCTTGATCCGAGCATGCCATTCCTGGCCAGTATCCTACCAGTAAATCCCTTTTATCACCTCTACCTGCTGCTCTAATTTTTTCATTTACAGAAAGGTCAACTGTGTTGTGCATGTATCATGTGCGTCTACTTGGTCCCTTTCTTAGTTAGTTACCATATTCCATGTATACCTCACTGATTAATGTATCAAACTTAATTTAAGTCTCTAGGATTTATTTTCAGGTAAAAGTAGAAATATGTAAAAATTAAGAAGCAAGAAATCTCTACTACCAGAAGATAATAATGCAATGGGATCTAAAGGAAAACGAGGAAATTGAATTTTTCTTACCATGTGGCAGTTCCTGATCGCTTGTCCTTGAATACTGAAGCTGTCTTTACCTTCAAGGGAGTGCAGAAACGAGACTGTCATTTTCTCCAACTTGAAAGTACGACAGGTAAATGGGGTCATAGGCCGATCGACTCTTCCACTGCTCTATATAAGCCAATGAAACATTGAAGGAACTAGACAGGAAGCTGCAGCTGCTGCTGCAAGGAGAATCAGAATTGAGTGAGATGTGGAGACAGAGAACATTGAGGCAAACAATCAAACACCACACCTGCAGCAGCTGATGATGTGTAGGCCGATCCAAATTCAAATGGATGATGAGGTGGCGCTGGATCTGGACCGGATCAGGGCGGTTCGTGTCCTGGGCCGTGGAGCACTGGGCACGGTCTTTCTCGTCACTGCCGCCACCGGCGGGCGCCTCCCCCCGCTCTTCGCCCTCAAGGTGTTCGACAAGCGCTCCGCCACCAAGCCCCACGCCCTCCGCCGCGCCCGCTGGGAGCTCTCCCTCCTCTCCCGCCTCTCCGCCGCTCCCCGTGACCATCCCCATCCCCACCCGTTTCTCCCCTCCCTCCTTGGCTTCGTCGAGACGCCGGACCTTCTGGCTTGGGCGATTCCCTTCTGCTCCGGCGGCGACCTCCACGCTCTCCGCCGTTCCCTTTCTCCTTCCGACGAGGAGGCGTTCTCCCCGGCGGCGATCCGCTTCTATCTCTCCGAGATCGTCGTCGGCCTCACCCATCTCCACTCCATCCGCGTTGCCTACCGCGACCTCAAGCCAGAGAACATCCTCCTCCGTTCCTCCGGCCACATTATGCTCGCCGATTTCGACCTCTCCCGCCACCTCCCTCCCAGATCCATCACTGCCTCCTCCCCTCCTCCTCCACTTCCCTCCGACAACATCCGCCGTCCCCGACGGAAGCTCACTCGCGTGTTCTCCCTCGGCGCCGCGGACAACCAGATCAAGCAAGCAAGATTGGCCAGAGTCTCGCCGGCCGGTCGCCGTAGGACGAGCTCCTCGTCCATCTCGCATTCCGACGGGGACGAGCGGTCCTTCTCGTTCGTTGGGACGGAGGAGTACGTGGCGCCAGAGGTGGTGCGCGGCGAAGGGCACGGCTTCGCGGTGGATTGGTGGGCGCTGGGGATCCTGGCGTACGAATTGGCGTACGGGCGGACGCCCTTCCGGGGGCGGAACCGAAAGGAGACATTCCGCAACGTGCTAACGCGGCCGCCTCTGTTCCCCGGCCGGCGGCGCACGGATCTCACCGACCTCATAGAGCGGCTCCTGGTCAAGGATCCGGAGCGGCGGCTAGGGTTCACTGGCGGTGCGGAGGAGGTGAAGGGGCACCCTTTCTTCCATGGAGTTAAATGGGAGCTTCTCCCGGAGGTGGCGCGGCCTCCTTTCATGGCGCCGGTGATCGACGAGGAAGAGGAAGTGGAGCAGGATATGAGCAACAACGAGAGAGCGATGGGATTCGACGTGCGCGATTACTTTAAAGGGCTCCGGCAACGAGAGCCAGCGGTGCCGCCGTCGAGATCGTCGGAGTCCTTGGAAGACTTCTGACGACGCCTCTGAATTAGTAACTTGAATATTTTTTACCCTTTTACACCTTGTTTGGAAACCTATGGAATTGAATTCCTTATGGAATTGGAATTCAATTCCATTGTTTGGTATAGATTTTCAACATGGAATTAGTATGGAATTGAATTCCAATTCCCTACTAACCCCTAAAACCAATTCACACCTCTTTAGGTGTGAATTGGAATTGGAATTCC
>JBBPFP010000068.1:2574477-2595300 GCA_037974795.1 Kaempferia galanga
TCAATTTGTGATTTATTATTTTCACTTTTTAACGTGACTAAGTGTTCTTCTCTTTTATTAAAAATTGTATTAGCTAATATAAGATAATGCTATCACAAAATCTAATATAATTTTCCCTACTTCATTTCTCGTTCCAAACTCATAACCCTATGTATCATGTTATATTCCTCATTTTTCACTTTAACATGCTCATTTAGATCACCTCTTATTAAAATCATTTCATTTAACAGAATGTTTTGTAATACTTTATTTAAGTCATCCAAAAACCTTGATTTAATAGCTTCATCTAATATACTTGCGGTGCATATACGCTAATTCTGTTCATAATTTCTTTTACCACTACTATCCTAAGGGCTATAATTTTATCCCCTTTTATAACTACTTCTACAACTTTATTCTTTAATGAATTATCTACAATAATACCCACTATATTTCTTGTTTTACTCTTTCTTGTGTAACATAACTTAAAATTCGAGTTCTCTATCTTCCTTGCATTCTCGCCTACCCATTTTTGTCTTTTGTACGCACAAAATACGAATATCTACTATCTCTATTGATTTACTAGTCAGGGCTCATACGTTCCATGTTCTAAATATTAGATTATTATTCTTCCTATCATATTTGTTCTTATTTAACCTATGGTGCGAGAACTTTTATCTATTTAGCACTACACCCAAGTTCTCATGGAGATATAGCGGTCTTTGTCGATATGTTACAATCAGACCATGCAACGTGAACTCTAGCATATTTATCATTACACTCGAGTTATGGAGATGTAGCGGTACTTGTCGAGACGTTACAGTCGAACCTGTAAAAGGTTCCTTACGGGGAATAACCTAACATTAGTATAATACTTTAATGAATCCATTTATTAAATTTTGTCAAAGTTTGATGCTGGCTGGCAGCCTAATGCAATTTTCATATTTTATCCCAGACTTAATTAGAGCCGACCATGACTATATATATATATATGCCGGTCAAATAGATTAATTAAGTAAAGTTACGTTGATGAAATAGGTGGTCAAATTCAATTCATTTAGGTGGATTTATTAGGCTAGCTAATCAAGCTAGGCAGTCTAAGATTACTAGTTATATCAATCGGTCTAGTTATACCAAGTTGACTGTTTAGGTTAGTTAGCTTGATTAAATAACGTAGAAGGTGAAATTTACAACCCCTCTCGATACAGATAGTAAATTAAAAATCCTAAATTAACTGAGAGAGTATACTTTGTTTGATTAAACCAATTAGGCTAAATCGTCTAGACGAGTTAAATTAGGTAGTCTAGCTAGTCAATCTAAGCTGGTCTAGATCAGCCAATTTGCAACATTTTTTTTTTAGAAAAGAGGGGGAAATAGTTAAATCGGTGGATGGAGTCGTTTTTCAGTTTAATTCTAATATCTTCTTCTTCGTTTGAACCGCCCAAATCCACAGAACACTGGAAGCGTTACCTCCATAATTTCATTTGCCCTATCCAGGCTACCCTTCTCTTTCCTCCTCACTTCCATGGCTTCCTTCGCTTCCCTCGCTCCGCCTCCTTCTCCTCCTCGATATTCTGGTGCTCCCATCGGCCGTTCCAAAGGACACCACCGCCCCGCTCCGACTCCCTCCCAACACCTGGTTCCCATCCTGCTTCTTTCCTCATTCCCACGATCGTTCCGATCGCGCAGTCGGCTGATTCCTTTTGCCGTATGCAGCGCCTCTGAGAGAATCATGTAAGGTTGTTCCCCGCATTTTGCCCTTTCAACACTCTGCTGGATCCAATCATCCAAAGAAATCTTTATTCCAGCTGTAACATTCAACAATTCGCAACTAAGAGGAGGGATCTCTTGCTCAAGATGTTTCTTGCTTCAGTCTCTCTGCCCTTGGTGGCTACGGATGCTTCAGCTGAGACTGGTATTATATATTTTTATTTCCTGCTTCTTTCGTAGTCAGAATTGTTGCTGTGCTGTTTGTTCTTCACTTAAAAATGGTGTTTGACTGATGCTGTCCAGAGCTCGAGGAGAGTTTTCAGACGTACGAAGACGAGGTGAATAAGTTTCGCATGTCGATTCCAAAAGGTTGGTATTTGCACTCTACAATCAGATAAGACATGCTGGTGTAATAACTCCATGGTGGTTTTGTACCCGTGAAGAATTTGAATTTCTCCTCCTGTTTATTTGCATAATACTCGAGCATAACCTGGAAGTTACCTAGAATAGTCTTCTATAACTAACTCTCTTGCACAAGCTAGATCATGTTAGGTATCATCTTACCAATTTGGAACTGAAAGATGTCAATCTGAATTTATCGCTTCGAGAAAGGAATATGAGAGGTTATCATAAATCATCATCATGCGGATTGATTTGTGTTTTCCACTGCAAGAATACAGTTGGTGTTACCTATGCAATCAATAATGACATTGTGGGGATGTCCTGCAGTTCCTCCTATTGTCGAGCCACATAAGGAAAGTTGAAGAAATAGAATAAGGGAAGAAGAACACTATAGAAATGCCCATCTTGATTAGAAATTTGAAATTTAGACGGATAAAACCTTTGGAATGACTCTTTCTTTACAGTGAGCAAATGTTTTTTAAGACATCTATTGAATTAGAGATATGCCCTTTTCAAGAGTGGTGTCCTTTAATTAATGAAAATAGGAATTAAAAAAAGCATTAAAATTGAAACTGAATTATAATTTTAATTTTGTATACTATGTCAGAATTATGTTACATTTGATATTGGGTCTGTATTCTAGCATTCAATTATTTCTTTGCAAAACTAAAATTTGAAAACTCTTTCTTATGAACCATCATTTTTGCTCCCTCTGTATTTCTATTGGAGCAAAAGACAAAGGGAGCAAAATGGATATTTTTCCTCCCTTTGTATTTCTAGACTATAAATAAGGTGTCAAATGGATATTTTGTGCTTATCTATTGGAAAGAATCAAATGGATGTTACCAGAGAAACCAAGGATCTCAAAACTGAAAATTCTTAAATTTTTTAATATGCATGATAATTCTGCAGTATCACATTTTTTTCTTTCCATGACCAACAGAAATAAATAAATAAATCAAAGGCTGATTGACAGTGGCACTATTTTAATAATATCTCAGATTTTTAGACTTCCAGTATGCAAAGAAAAATAGAAAACTTCATATCGACATTTAATCTTTGTTTGTTTCAAGAAATATTGCTTTTAGAAACATATTTTTCTATATTTTTTGGTGTCTGGTTAACAGAGAAAAGACTTTAGTCAATAAAAACATTCAGTCAAAATTCAAAAAAAATATAGCATTGACTTGGGAAGCTAACTTTCCCTTTTGCAACGAGAAAACCATTTCCAAATCATGAAGCATAATTTTATCAATATTTTAAAATTAAAATGTTAATTATTTATTTTATGAAATTGATAAATTAAGTTGATAATCTTATGTTAATCATGATAAAAAATGATGTCATAAGTATTTTGTTATATAAATATTTTTATTTATATTTACTGAATTTGGGTTGATTTTTCAATTGAAAAATGGACCATCAGATATTTCACCTGTTCCTTCTCCCTTTCTTGGTTTTGAAAAGATGTTGATCGTTGCTTGATCTAGTTCGTAGGCCACATTAACAATTGGTTTATACGACTAGATTACTATGGGGGAAGGAAATGCATTACGAAGAAGAAAGATGCATATGACCTATCCATGAAATATTTGTAACTTTGCGATATTTTTCTTTCTTTCCCCTTTTATCTTTCTGCATAGCAAACCAAGTCCAATCTAATGCTTTAACATGCCAATTGGGAAAGTACGATTTTCCATTTTCTTCATTATGATTTATGACCAACCAATGTAGATTCTAATAGTCCTGCTTTACCTGATCACAGATTGGTTAATAGGCACCGGTGACGGTGACGGTGACGGTAATAGCCTCAAGTCAGTTACAGCGTTTTATCCTAATGAACCATCTGGTTCTAATGGTATATATCCTTGCTTGAGTGTGTGAAATCTTCGCTGATTAAACATACAAATTATTCAACAAATGTAGCTGATGGATTTCTTCAGTCAGTGTTGTGATCACAGGGCTTGGTCCTGACTTTACTAGATTGCAATCTTTTGGAAATGTGGATGCTTTTGCAGAAACGTTGGTAAGCTTTGAACGATCTAATTAAAAAAGGGATCCTTAAACTGACTTAAATTTTAGTTAGGTCCCTCGAGTAGGTCTATAACTTGTGTATATTTTTAAACATCTTTCCCATTTGCTCGACACAACTACTGGATCTTTGACATGGCTTTTTTTACTAAGCATCCTTGTTGCATCCTAGTCAGCATAATGAGACTGTTCAATATTCGGTGGCTAAGTCAAGAATCAGTCTAGCAATATATGATCAGGGTGGACATATGCATGTTTTGTGACTCAACCATAAGAATGCACAGACCTATTTGAAATCTGGGTGATATTTTAGGGTGATTAACCTGTTTTAAATTTCTAGTGTTATGGAATACAAGTTCCTTTTTAATTTACTTTTTCATTGTGTATCATGCCTTCTTGTCCAGGTTAGCGGTTTAGATAGAAGCTGGAGAAATCCTCCAGGTGTCGCAGCAAAGCTGATCGATTCTAATGCTGCAAATGGTAAGCACTTGAAGGCTATATTGGAATGAGCAATCATGGACTTATATTTCACTAGAGTACTTCTAATGAACAGGATTGTATTATATCGAATATACATTGCAAATTCCCGGTGAAAAACGCAGACACATACTAACTGCCCTCGGTGTAGCATCAAATGGTTGGTATAACAGGCTCTACACAGTCACAGGACAGGTTTGCTTTATTTCTATCCCGTTACGTCCATGATCCTGTTTGGTTTATTCGTTTGAGATTCCAAGCATTAGATATAATCTTTTCCTTCAAAAAAAAATCTAATACACTGTTCTACTCTTTTGCAGTATATGGAGGATGAAGCTGAAAAGTACCAGCCTTCTATTGCAAAAGTAAGTCATACTATAGTCAATCTTTGATTGCCATTCTTCAATCGCTCTAACACTTCCTATTCTCAGACCGTATCATCGTTCAGATTCATATGAGTAATGGGATTCTTATACGCCAGCTATCAACTACCACGCCAACAATCCCAATCTCCCCGACCTGATTGCTTTTACACGCATGTAATATTATAACCCTTCCCTCTTAGAAACTTGTATGCATGTTACTTGACAATATTCATGTTTTTCGCTACGTATGCTGTAAATGCCTGAGCAATAGTTCGTTAACACACTATGTGAATTTTTATTGATTGTAGAACTTATGAAATGCGAATATCTGCTAACAGATCAATGGCAGCATGATTTTTCTCCATGGCCTATCAGCAAGTGTGTTAGTAAGTTTTCATTGCTTTCGATGATCCATTGCTTAAAAATGAGAAACATCACAATCTTGATCTCCTTGCAATTGTCAATTTAAGTTGCTTCCAGGAAGTATCTGAATATTGCCGTCAATCAATTATTAAGTTAAGATTCAAAACTTTGGCCAAGGAATTATTGATTTGGTGCAATCATTTTTAGCTGAAATCAATTTCTCAGGTAAGGCCTCTGTGCTTTTAGCAAATAATTTAACATTATTTTAAAGATATGTGTTTTTCTGTTATTCTTAAAATATATTGATAAGAGTTAAAAAGAAGCACTCTGGTTTTTTTGTCCAGACGAAAAAATTAGTCATATAAAAAATAGTTATTATTCTTTTGTCATGAGAAATGATTGATAATTTTGGCAGGTGAAGAAACTACGAGGACTGTTGTATATATATTTTTTCTAAATATAATTTGATCATTAAAAATAATTTAAACAAAGAGAAGGATTTATTTAGAGCCACTAGATATTTTGTATATACCAGATGCGAGAGAACTATAAATTCAAGTGGGCCTTGTAAAAAGATTCAAAGTTTTGAATTTAAGGTATACAGAAAAAATGCTAAAAATTAGAATAATACTTTTATCTTTACTATCATCCTAAAAAAGCTTTGTGTTAAAAAAATAAAAAAATATTCTATTTTATTTGTTTAAAATATCTTTTTTATTTAATTGCACCAATAGTGCTGTAATAATTTTGATTAAAAGTATTTTTTTAAAGATGATAAAAGAAAGTAATACTTTCTTGAAAGTTTATGTTAATTAATTTATATAAAATAATAATGAATAATAAATAATGAACAAAATTACATTAACAAAAAATTAAGTACGTTAAGAAAAGGTACGTTAGGCTATTCCCTTTGTTATTTGACTTTGACGAATTTGGTGGCACGGAATGCCAAACAAGTAATCTACACCGTCCATTCTTAATCCATCGGTAGCTTTAGCCGGGCATGGCCATGACTTGCAGATGAACGAGAAGGAACGGATAGCGTCTTCCTCTGCAGCAGCAATCCACTCCTAGGGAAGGATCGGCGTCACCGTGACGGCGATCGCGAAAAATGGCGAGTCTGGCCATGGGATCGCCGTGGGTTCGGATTATGGTTCTTCAGGAACTCCGTCCTCCCTTCTTCCTGCCGGGACTAGCCTTGAAGACCTGCCTTTCAATACGGCGAAGGAATCTCTCCGTCTCAGCTTCCGCCGTTACAGGCCCCTCCGGGGGTGAGGTGCGCGTCCGTTTCGCTCCGTCTCCTACGGGCAACTTGCACGTCGGAGGAGCAAGGACGGCGCTCTTTAACTACTTGTTTGCCAGGTGACTTCCCTGACCCTTTCTGTCCAAGTTGTTCTCACTAATTCCTATTTTGGGTTATACTTGTGTTTTCAATGCATTGTTCAGTGTTAAAATTATTCATCAAAATGGTTAAAAGATATGAAATGCTTAAAACGATATGATTTCTGGTAAAGTACGAATTTAGGGTTCGGATGCTCCATATGCTTTCTATGATATGAAATTTGGAATCTTTTTGTTTCCTTTGGTCATGATGGTAAATACAAGTTACATTATCATTTCAAAGATGGGATTTTCAATATGCATGCAGCAGCTACTTCACGAGCTACTGGAAGTTTGTTGAGCTTTTCAAGTTCTATGGTGAACTGTTCACGACCTATCTAAAAAATCTAAGAAGGTGTCAGAAAGAAGTCATATAAAATTTTATCTGGTGAAATGGATGCGTAGGCTATGTCAATATTGAGTTTTTGTATGATTAATTTTTAGAGCAATGCAAAAAATTGTTTCTATTGCAGCTGTACTCCGTTGATCATCAAAATATTTAGAATTTAGCATATTTTTGTTCCCTACAACATTGCTTGATCAAATCCTTTACAGGTCCCAAGGTGGGAAGTTTGTTCTGCGAATTGAGGACACTGATTTAGAAAGATCTACCAGGAAATCAGAAGAAGCGATGCTGAATGATTTATCTTGGCTTGGTCTTGATTGGGATGAAGGTGGGCACACTCAGTTTCTGTACCCTTTTATCGACTGAAGTGACTTTCTGTTCATTATATTTCACCTTATTTTCAGATTCACCTCTCCTCCTTAATTTTTAAATCAATCATAGCATGGTAAAAAAGGAATCTATTCATGTTAATGCAGTGCAAACCATGTCATACATCTGCCTTGCCCATGTTACTGCTATAGTGCTATTAGCTAAACTGTCTGGATGAAACAGATTTATTTTTAATCTTTTCACCAACCTAATCGAGGCAACTCATGATTACTTGATGACCAAATTCACCAATACTCGCTGCAAAGCATTTCCTTCATCAGTACTTGCAAACTAATACCTAGTTTAGATCCTCAGATTCAGTGCTATCTGTTAATATTTTGAATTAGAGGTTTCATTTGTAATGGTAATGGATGGAACTATGCTTCTTTCTATGTTTCAAGAGTGGTGTGCATCTGGGCACGAACACTCATGGGATATAACTCAGTTATGTTAATGACTACACAAATTCTCTTAAGTATTTTTCATATTTGTGTGCTATTGTGATATGTTCAAATTGTTCCTTTCATGTGATATGCAAATAAAAAGTCTCAGAATTTCATATTGTCGTTACCTATTATTCAATCTTTTTCAATTAAAAGACGGTTCTTTGCAGTAACCAACACTAAATAAAAAATTTTGTAAAACTTCAATATATTGTCATCTACTAGACCTTAATCTTTGTGCTATTGTGTGGGATGCTGCGCATTGATAAATTTCTTTCTGTTGCTTTAGATGTCACTTAACATTTCATAATCTTGCAGGCCCTGGTGTGGGTGGAGAATATGGCCCTTATCGACAATCAGAACGGAACTCCATGTACAAAGAATATGCTGAGAAGTTGTTGGAGTCTGGCACTGTTTATAGGTGTTTCTGTTCTAATGAGGTAGTTACCAAATGGTCACAAATGGAACTCTATTCTGCATACAGTTTTTGTTAGTTAAATAGCTGCATATGGATGGGGTTTACAGAAGGCTTTTAAAAATGACATAATTACTTTGAAAGAAACAAAATAACTACATTGACTCAGACACCATATATGAATAAACTGCCAGCGGATAATCTCTTATATAAAACTATTTGTTTGACAAATGTTGCACTTTCTTTATCTCATGCATGTGCTTGTTTGTTATGCATTAAAGCTAGAAAGTCATTTGCTTTTCTCTTTTATAAAAGAACCAAGGATAGAAATTTCGTGCCGAGACGGTCGAAACGGACGAAACGTACCGTTCCGCTCATCGACCGGCACCGGCATGAACCCGACACCAGTCTTGGAGTCGCGACGCCTTCGAATGTGCAGGAAAGTGTCGCAACGCCCACGAACGGGCAGGAAGGGCGTCGCAATGCCCGCGGACTCGCGGGAAGTGTGCCGCGACACCCACGGACGCTAAGGATATGGGGATAATTTAAAGAGGCTTAATTAATTCAACATTTCAAGATATAAAACATCTTTAATAATCAAATATAATGTACATTTATATTTATATTTAAAAAATACCGAAACTCTATCGGCACAGTACGATACGATACCGAAACCGTATCGTTCCGGTTTGGGACCGAAACCTTGGCACGGGTCGAGATTTCAAACCTTGGATAAGACATCATTTTTGGGAGCGGTAACTATCCAGGTCATTTGAATAACATGTATTCTGCATTTAGGTTAGCCTTAAACATTAGAAAGATTATGCTAGGTTTAGCCATATCTGAGTTTTCCTTTAGGAAGTCTGAACTTTAGATATTTAGTTTCTTAGCTTTTTTACTAAATGCCCTTGCTTACGTAGATTGTTGCCTATAACTTGTTTTGATTGGTATGCTTTTTATAACTAACAGCATCTCATTGATTTTTAAGCCTGATTGGCTATGTTTATCTCATAGGTCTTGCAATTCTTATCTTGGAAGCCCTCTATCTCTTCAGATAATCCCTGCTATTGGGATCATTGCTTTTGCTCTATGGTTTCTTAGCCCATTGATGCGTTACCTGAGAAGCCTGTTTCGTGTAAGAATTATGGATGATTTTTGTCTCTTTCTCTTTTCCTCTCTATATTATCTTTTTTCTTCAAGTTTTTATACTACTATGTTTTTTTATTAATGCTGTTAACAGAGTGACACTAACTGGAAAAAGAGTAGAACATACCATATTTCCACCTCGTATGTTCAACCACTGTTGCTTTGGTCTGGAACCATTATTCTCTGCAGGTTTGCTGAATTAGTTGTAAAAAAGGCATCCTTATTATTTTCTCATTTTAATCAAAAGCTATAATACCCTTGCAGCATTCTTGATCGTGTAGTTCTACCCTTAGAAGCAAGCCATGCAGTTAAAATACGTTTTCTGAACTTTGTTAAGTCTTTATCAACAGTGTTGACAGTTGCCTATTGTCTGTCAAGGTGAGTACGCAGTTTTATGAGAATTGTGATACAAGATATTGCAATTGGATTACTGTTGCAGCTCCTGCTGGTACATATTATTTGACTTGCATGGTTGTGTAGACACATTGTGTTTTCTTTCCTTTTGTGAGCAAATTGAACAAGGCCAAAAGTTGAATTCAAGAAAGTTGAATTAAAATATAGAAGTCTCAGTTTTTATTTCTAGCATGCATTTTAAGGAATTAGATGGTACATATTAGTAAATTGTAAATTTGCAAGTGATCCCAAATAGTAGGGACAAAGATGGGGTAAAGTTGATTGTCTATCACTTATTCCAAAAGCTCAAGTTATTAGGAAATGATCAATTTATATATTTATGTTAACACTCACCCTTGAGGGGAGCCTTAGTGCAACGGTAAAGTTGCTGTCATGGGAGGTCACGGGTTCCAGTTGGAAGTTGCGGAAACAACCTCTTGCAAAATGCAAAGTACTAGACTTGATTGACTTAACCTCCCCGACCTCCCTATACACGAGTTGATTTAATATTTTTGTTAACACAAGTGAGATTCGAACGCCACGTTGATTGGCTAACCACTTATCCTAGAAGATTACTCTGTTAAGAAAAAGACCAAAATATATATATATATTTATGATGTTAACAATGCGTTATTGTGATATTCTATATTTTTTGATTGATTAGAGAGGATATTCAAGAAACAGATCTGGTTCTTTGTTGAAAGAAAGGATAATAGTCCCAAGGATTCCTTGTATCATTTCTCAGCTTACTTTTCTTGTCTGCTTGTCATTTTGTTGAATAGCCTGTAACAATTGTATAAAGAACATGGCTGAAAATTGTACAGTAATGATAAAAAGCACTTATTTTACTTTGCTTTTCAGCTTGATTCAGCAGTCACAAAAATTCTTCTTGGAAACTACTGGGGCTGATGATACAAGAAAAGTATGCTTTTTTCCATTCCATTCGCTACTGAAATTCATTTTAAGATTCTTTAAAATGAGGATGTTCCATAGAGATTTACTAAAAGGACTTGTCTGCTGTGTTTAATGTTACACAGTCTGAATTTTGTTCTGAACTTCATGCTAAAGTTCATAGAACCCCTGGAGAGCCACTTTAACACAATAGGTGCCACTTTAAATTTTTCTATGTTATGTATTTTGAACAGGTTTTGGTATTGCAACCCTTGCAATATATATGCATGCATGATATTGTTGTGTACATAATGTATAGTTGTTTAAAGACCGATATGAAACTTCCATAATTGTGTTCAGGGATCTGTGTAATTCATGCAAACTGCACACTATCTTTTCTCCTTGTTCAGTTACAACAAAATGTAAAAAGGACTTTCTCTATGTTCGGAGGACTGATTAATCATTGATAACCTGGATGATTAGTCTATGGGAAATGACCCCTATTGTTTAAAATACCCTAGTAATGTCAGACCCCAAAACTCTTCCTATTAAGGCTCCACAAAATATATTTCTCATTCTACAGTTACCATGGTGGGTGAACAATTGTGTGTATGTATAACGCACAATCAAGTTTTACCATGTTTCTATGGGAACATACGAAAAATTTTGTTTCCGTAGGGTTGGTCTTAACATCGAGTTTATAAAAAGAGGAGCTCTAACTCAGGCTTGTATGAAAAAAGGTCCTTTTAGTGCTTCTGCATATAATATATTTAAAAAATTATAGGTATTAGTTTGCAATAGTATCCCTTTGTCCAAAAAGGTAGTATCTAAGGATAAGATGACTTCTAGCAAACCTTTAGAAGCTACATCAGCTTCTTCCTAGGGAAGCAGTTCATTGCGAAAATTCTGTCAACTACCAAAAAAGAGACATAGGAAATGATGTTCTTCTTCCTAGGGAAACATCTTTCATGAGAATGTTATAAAAATCACCATTATCCTTTTTTTTGTTTTCACAGTCTCATTTTTTAGAGATCAGTATATTCTATAGTTGTAGGATTTGAATTGATAGAGCAGAAGCTGCAAGCAAATATTGTAAAAAACATATTAGCTGATTTAATATTGTTAATGATTTGAATATAACCTTGCACAATACTCAATGGAGAGAGAAATTCCAAATAGTTCAGACAGACAAGGATTGGCTTGATACTGCAGCTAATGATGAGATAGTTCCATTGTTTGAGAATAACCTTACTATATTTTTAGTTTGCTTATTCTTTTTAAGTTGTATAAATATATTGTAATGTTGAATTTGTATTGTCCAGATGGGGTTTGAATTTGCTGGAAGGGCTATTTATACTGCAGTGTGGGTTGCTGCTGTTTCTTTATTCATGGAATTGCTTGGCTTTTCCACCCAGAAATGGATCACTGCTGGTGGTCTTGGGACAGTGCTGTTGACTCTTGCTGGCCGTGAAGTATGTTTGGAACCTACATCTTTGTTACTTGTTTTTCTCTTAATTTGGAAGTTTATCTTGGATCTTGGAAATCATTGAAGTACAAAGTAATTGTTGTGCCAAATATCCAGTTTAAAGTGTTTATTTGCAGATATTCACAAATTTTCTTTCAAGTGTTATGATACATGCAACACGACCATTTGTGGTGAATGAGTGGATTCAGACAAAGATTGAGGGCTATGAGGTTTCTGGTACTGTGGAGGTTAGTTATACAAAGTTGTATGAAGACTGAAATAGTTGCCTATATGCAATTGATATGACTTATTATCAAGAGTTGTGCCCAATATCATATTTGATGTTGGGACAAATGTGCAGCATGTTGGCTGGTGGTCTCCGACTATCATAAGAGGTGATGATCGTGAAGCAGTTCATATTCCAAACCATAAATTCACTGTTAATGTTGTGAGAAATCTGAGTCAGAAGTCACATTGGCGTATTAAAACCCATCTTGCCATCAGCCATTTGGATGTTAACAAAATCAGTGTGAGTAAAAAGGAGTTTTTGTAATTTAGCAATGATTTGTTGTTAATATTGTCCTCTACTTAATGCTGGAAGACTTGGTATTTTTTGTTTTACTAATTTCTATTTTTTTTCTTTAAATATATTTTGGCAGAACATTGTAGCAGATATGCGAAAAGTTTTAGCAAAGAATCCTCAAATCGAACAACAACGGTTGCATAGAAGAGTATTTTTGGACAACATTGACCCAGAAAATCAAGCACTTCTGGTGAGAATCCTCAAGTGTCAAATTTTTGTTTTAATTTTAATTCATCGAGTTTACCTAATTGTGTAATTTGTATAAAGGATTTATATCTTGGTTTCGGTTGGTGTTGGTTAAATGAGCTGAAGGAAATTAGGAATCTTATTTTAATTTAAAAACTTCCATACATTTTAATTGTTTATCTTGGTAGGTCTTTTTTTGTTTAGGAGAGTAAGATATTTAATGTGTCTTTGGTAGAGGTCTTGTTGTTTTAAGGTAATTTTGGGTATAGTTTATATATAATTTATTTTGGTATGTTTCTAAGCATGTTTGGGTTAGTCACTGAAAGAGACTCTAATTTTCATGTTATGTTCACTTCTTTGTAATGATATTTTCCTTGGTGAATTTTTGTTTTGTATAAATTGGTATCAAAATTGAACTCAATGTATTCTTTATGGTTGTTGCTCAAATTAATCACAAAGGAAGTCTTGAGTGCTTGCCATACTTTGTGAACCCAATAGAAGAATAATCAAAGTAGAAAAAAATCCTTCTTTATCCAATGTGTGTGACATCTGCACCCATGCTCATGGCTGCTACCTTCATTGTGGACGTTAATTGTGCTTACATATTCACTGTGTAACATATTGCTCCCTTTAGGAACTCCTTTTTTAGTGTTATTGCCTTCAAGTGAGGGTTATAGCTGTGATACTCTTATTGTGCTTGTGTAGTATTGCCTCCTGCACTAGTGGCTTTTGTTCACCACCTTTGTCCCACCAATGTAATTTCACTGCCATTGCCTAGTTGCCATAGTTGGGCTTAACTCTCCTACATGACCTATTGCCTTAACGGGAGAAACACCCTAGCATTACTCACAAAAAAAGATACTTTACATTGATTGTTGAGCAATGACATTGTTTTGATCATCAACAATAGGAAAACCCTTCATACCTCTTCCTCTTTTCTCGTTGGTTAAATAATCTTCCATTATCCTTAAGAAACCCTACGCCTTGCCTCTTTCTCTTCCTTGAGCCAATATGTGAGGTCAATGATCTAGTGTTTTACCACATGTGAGCCTTCCATCTATTGCCTCTTTATCTAACTAGTAGCTTCTATCTTCCAAACAAGCCTTTTATCCGCTAAGAACCTTGGCATGTTCACTATTTGCATGTCCAACTAATTGCCACCAACCATTAATGTTTCATACTTGTTAGTCATTGGCTGGCCACACCTAGTTGCATCACAACCACTCTTTTCTCAACTTCAATATACAAGTCACAAGTTCATTCCATGGTGATGCGGTGAAATTTTTTTGCTTCGCTGGACCTCAATGACGAAGCTTCTCCTCATGATGTGGCTGGATTTGCATGGCTAAATATGTGTGAGAGGGCACTGGGAGTCATCCCATCAAAGACATATTCGGGCTCAAGTCATCATGGTGATGAGTAAAAAAGTAGAGGAAGAATGTAAAGTTATGGATTCATTCCAGAGATTCCATGAGCATACCATTTCCTACCTTTTACCTTTTATGGAGAATTCTACTCCCCTAATGGGTTATTAGATCTTGTGGCAGGTCGTGTGTGGATTATAATCAATTATACCCTACATGCAATTGCATTGGAGCCAAACCATTATCCTAGGGTATTACAAGGTCCCCCCTTCAAGTTGGACTTGAATGAAGTTCGACTCAAATAGCTTGAGATGTTATATGACGTATGAAGCTTGGAATGCTTAGGCTGCCAAGCTATAACAGTGATTTAGGAGGCCGAGACAAGGAGCCTAACTGCTAAGCTGGAGTGGGTACTCGGGATGTCAAGTATTAGGGATGTTGCATAGTGGGAGTGACTCGGGAGGCCGATTGAATCGTGTTGGGACTTGGGAATTTGAGTTGAGTCAGGATCAGGATGGAAACCATTCGGACTGGATGTGGTGGCGTGGACTGAAGCCACATAGGTTGACCTAGTTAGGTTTGTCGGGGATCACTGTTCCCAGATATCGTGAGTTCCCCTTGCAAGTTGGACTAGGGAGTGGAGAGGAATCAAAGGGAAACTTTCCTTGATGGTGGAGTCGGAAGGGTGAGAGAGGCCGAGCTTGGGAGGTTGGCTGTTAGTGACAGAGCTGGAGTTGAAAAAGACTGAGCTAGATAGGTCGGCCGTTGAAGGTAGAGGGGATTTGAGTGGAAGTTGAGCATCCATATGTAGATGCAGGACCTCTCCACCCCTCTAGTGGTTCTTATGATGAATCAAGAGCTCAATATACACAGAATGAAACCATTTCTCAAGCAAGCAATAATATACTTGAGCTTCTTTACAAGGTTGATCAGTCAAGGAATGAGAATTCTGTGAATGCATCTGATGAGACCATAGTAGTGGATGTTCCTGCCGCAGAGTTCACTATGGTCTTCTAATTCAAGAGGGTTTGGATTGCATCTGGCCTCTCCATCTCAAAGGCAATCACTACCCGACAATCAGGCTATGTAGAGGCTCGATATCAGGATCAGTCACAATCTAATTATACTTCTTTAGGTCAACCTTTGTCTCTCCTTGATGAAGCATCTGAAACAGTGAATGGGTATAAGATTTCCAGCTTACCAGGACAACAAGAGAATGAACACTTGGAAGCATACCATCTCCACAAGGTCAAGCTGGTATCAATCCTATACTTGCTCCAAATGTACTTCAGTCCATGATAAATCATGGAAGGGATAGAAGCTCATGAGGATATGCTAAAAGCTCACAATCAATTGAACAAGGAAGAAGGTGCTCCTGGACTTAGCACTTGTTCTTCTAACTGACAGAAAGAAGAGAATTCAGCTCAAGTTAAATCCTCAAATATACTTGAGCAGAAGATGGATGTTGTTCCAAGTGCAAGTAATATGTTCCAAGGGGAAGAAACAACAGCCTTAGATGGAGGTTCTAGCATTTCAGTATCACCTCTTGTTCCTTTGCATCAGCAGGATGTTAACAAGGCTAAACAGGAACACAATCTAGCTCTTAGATCTCAAGATTTGCTTTCTTCTCTAACAAGTGTTATTTCTTCTAGGAGTGGTGGTATCTGTGAATGCGTGCCAAAGCCCTCAGATGGTCAGCAGAAAAACTATTCTGGACTCCATCAAATACAGTCCATGAATGCTCTGAATGTAATATGAACAATTTGGCAAAAACACACAAACACTATATTCCCCACAATAACTGACCCTTTGCTAATACCCTATTCCCACAATAACATCTCCCAAATACCCTCAAGTGGACATCTCGCGTCGCATATGAAGCGATCCTCCTCTATAACTGAGCAATAGGAGGACACCTAAAAAACAAATGCTCCCGTGTCTCCAACACCGGCCGATAAAATGTGCATTGCCTATCCTCCAATTACTTGTGCTTGTCTTTAGTGTGATGATGCCCAAGGCTATCATAGGTTGCAAGTAAGTCTTCCACACCATTCGTGTCAATACCTTCTTTGGATTGGGATGTAGTTATATGCCAAGCCACTCCACAGTCTTGTGCGAACCAAGCTACCCGTCTTTGTCCAACAGTAGTGGGTGAACCCGACTCTGAAAGAATTCCATCTTGTATTATCAGTAACCTCTTAATCAAGGGGGAGTTCAGATCCATTTGATCCAAAGAGCATCTGCTTTCACCTTAATCCACTAAAGTACCTTAGCAAGCAGAGTTAAGTTCTATCTCTTAAACTCCTAGAAACCCAAGCCTCCTTCCTCCTTCGGTTTACACAAATCAGCCCAAGATACCAGAGGATGCTTAGATGCTCACATGAAAGATTTTCAAATTCTATAGATACGGTCTATGACTCATAGAGGCATGGACAAGATGGACATCTAGAAATGTTTCACACCTTGAAGTTCCGAGGAAATAAGTTGCCTTTCCCGTATAAGATAGAGCGTGTCTTGGCCATCAATTAACACGCCAGACTAAGGAGTCAAGGAGAGGGCTATAGTCCGAAATCCAAAGCCACTCAGCTGCAAGAGGAACCCCAAGATATCTAGATGGTATTGCACCCTCCTGAAAGTTTGTGATGAACAACAACCTCATGCGGACCCAATCCTCAACTCCAGCCAAGTAGATGCAGGATTTCAGCCTGTTATCTCGAAGGCTGGCTGTTTCCCCAAATTCATGCAAACTGGTAGATAATGTAGCAACCAAATTCTCATCACCCTTATTGAATAGGAGACATCAACATAAGCTAGGTGAGTTAGTCACAGGGGCGCATACTGAGCATGAAATTGAAGGCCGAGCCAACTGTGAATTTGTCTCTCAAAGATTTCTATATATATTCTATGGTGACAATGGATCTCCTTGCCGTAGCACCCTACCTCCCTAGATTAGTCCAAAAGTTCTTCTACTAATGATAAGTGAGTATGAGGTAGTGGTCACACATTCCATAATCCAATCTATAACCTTGGAAATTACAACCCAACAAGAGCCTCCTTTAGTGGACAAAGTTAATTGCCTTTTGCAGGTCAATCTTCATAATGCACCTTAGAGACAATCGTTTTCGGTTGTATTTCCTAAAAAGCTCTTGGGCCAAGTGGATGTTATTTGTAATGAGTCGGCCCTTTACAAACGTAACTTGTGAGTGATATAAAAACTTGTCCATAATATATGCTAGATGACCTGCTAATAACTTTGAGATGACTCTGTACAACAGGAGATAGGTCTATAATTCATCACTTTGCTGGCATGGGAAGACTTCGGGACTAGATACATCGAAGTATGGTTCTATTTCTTAAGTAGCTTCCCATTGTTGAAGAATTCCAGGGCTGCATTAGAAAAATCTCCTCCAATAGTGTCCCAAGCTTGTTTAGAAAACCTCGATCCATAGCCATTTGAGCTGGGGCACATTGATCTCCTATGTCAACGATGCCTCCTTGATCTCCTCAGCTGTAGGAAGGCGGACTAGTTGATCATGCCGTGCCGTTTGAATAAATTAACCAAATTGCAAGCAAGATGTTTGGAATTCAGTCCTGTCCACCCGGGTGCTAAGTTGGTTCTGAAAATAATTAGTATATACTCCAACAACCTCCCCAAAAGATCAGTAAGTTTGCCATCCTCTCCACCACTTTAATTTCATTGTTTTTGTTATTTCTTTTTACAAGAACATGAAAA
Source organism: Kaempferia galanga (assembly GCA_037974795.1). Taxonomy (NCBI): domain Eukaryota; kingdom Viridiplantae; phylum Streptophyta; class Magnoliopsida; order Zingiberales; family Zingiberaceae; genus Kaempferia; species Kaempferia galanga. The sequence continues at coordinate 2,592,519 of JBBPFP010000068.1, forward strand.
AATGAGGAGTTACGGTCCACCCTAGCTTGGCAAAAATTGTGTTCAACAACACTTAACCGAGATGCAGCCTATTAAATATCTATAGTGCCATAGGATAGTCTAGCTTCTTGAGCCTCCTCCAATCTTAATGCAACTGCTTTTCTTGCCGAAATGTGTTGAAAGTGCATGACATTCAGAGCTTTCAAGTCTAATTTCAGAAGTTTCAGAATCTGCACAATTCACTACTGCATTGTTCCTCGGCCAATCTGCTGCTTGTAGGCTGTCAACTTAGTGTTAACCAGCTCCAAGAAGGGGCTGTGCTTGGCCCACATATTAAAAAACTTGAATGCCTTAAGAATTTGAATGCCACTGTTCAGAATAGAGACGGTGCAGGACGAATGATCTAATAGACAACTCGGAGGTGTGAAGCTAGCAAAGCACTATAACTGGACCTCCAACCCACTTATTTACTAAAACTCTATCAATTTTGTTGCACATGTGACCATTGGACCCTTTGTATCTGCATCCTGTATGGCTTAAGTCCTCCAGTCGAGTAACTACAACAAAGTCTAGAATTCAGTAAATTTTGTGAGTGAGGGAGCCCTCCATACTTGTCCTCTATTGATAGATAGGCATTGAAATCCCTAGGAGTTAGGACAACCCAAGGCAAAGCTATATCATCTAATAGACGCTGCAGACTTTCCCATAATGGTCTCCTTCCAATAGTAGACAATCTGTCATACACAAAAGTGATAGTTATGGGTCTAAGTGTCACTTTGTTGGTCACTTTACAATGCATAAACGGGTCATGCCATTGTTGCACCTCATGTTTGACCCTTTGTTCATCCAATATCAACAATATCCTACTTCGACTAGTTCTTTCATTTGGAATTGCTAAAACTGTTTCAATTTCAATTTTTGATAACTCAATGTTGATAATTTAGTTTCTAGCACTCCTAACAGTGTCAATTTGTTGTTACAAAGGAAGTTCTCCACTCCCTTTTGTTTGAGGCCTTTATTGAGGCCTCGTATATTCCAGTTAGCAATCTTCATTCCTGTTGCCAGGTTGCTCGTGTCTGTTCAATTTGTATCCTCCTGAGTTCAGTTTAAAAATAGGACCTTCCCGCAGTAACAGTTCTCGTACTGTTGTAAATGCTGTTGTTTTTTTTCCCTTGCTTGCTATCTCTATTTACTTGCCTGAAAGTTCTGTGGCACCCATAGTCATAGGGGGGATGTCTTTTGGAATTCCTCAGTTTCTGAATGGACAGTTTCTGAACCTGTTCTAGTTTGCACTACTGCAATCGTTTCTGAACTTGTGCTAGTTTGTGCCAATCCATATTGTTGTTTCCAGCTTCCTTTCTTTCTTCCATATTGCTGAACCACCCATTTCTCAATTACAATTTCTTAGCCTTTATTCAGATGAGTTCCATTTTGTTGAGGCTTCATTACTTCCCTTTGATTTGCTATTTGGCTACCCTATTGCTTCCCCAAACTAATTTGAGGATTGTGAGGCAATGTGGCCTCTAGATTGAGCTAGTGGACTCCCGAAGCAGGTACAATTTCCTTGCCTTAGATAAGTCCATCTTGCTGAGACTGCGATGCTTCTCTTGGATTAGCTCTTTGGCCAAGCTCTGCCAAATTGATTTCAGGATTTTTAGACAATATTGCTTTTGAATTGAGCTAGTGGACTCCCGAACCATTGATAGCATTGAGGGTATCTCTATGTGGTCTGGAAATTGGCTAAGTTGAATTACCACACCAAGAATTATGCTGATCAACGCTCTTACAGTGCTCTTGATAATGACCCATGTCTTGGCATTATAAACAAAACTTAAATTTTGATTCGAATTGAAGAGGAAGAGCTAGTGGTGCTTTGGTGATGACCACTTCCTCAAGCACTTGGGCCAAATTAATTCGTCTTCTTTGCCTCATCACCTGTTATGTATAGAGTTGCCTACCAAGTAGCGAAGCTATTTGCTCAAAGCCTGCACCATCCAACATTCCAGCGGGAGATTAAAAATTGGAACCCATATTGGTAGCTGTTGGAGCTCCTCCAGCTGAAAAAAGAAACCTAATGGTTTCAGGTATAGCGGGCAACCTAATGTGATGTATGCACCACCACGTAACACCACACGATCGTGCCTCTATTCCCATAGCACCACATGACCTAGCCGTGCCTCTCATTCCCATACATAGACACAGCTCAACCGTGCCAAAAGGCACGATCTTGCCTTATTTTCCAGCAAAAGCCACTGTCGTGCCATACTTGGGTTGCGACACATGTCACGGTCGTGCCCCTGCCTATAAAAAGGGGGTTTGCCTCCCCTTTTGACCTAACTTTGGTTTGGGGCAATCCCCCTTTTTTTAGGGAAGGGTTATCCCCTCTAGGGGAAACCCTATAACCACTATCTTCATCCTCTTGACGATCCATCCACCTCCGAAACAAAGATTTTAACCTAGAAGACCGACGACACATAGATAAGCATTCCTTTCTTCTCTATTTCATGTTTTAGATTGTAGGATGCTATTCTTCTGGTCTCTTTGTTGCATTTCCTTTGCAATGGAGTAGATTACTAAACTCTAGTATGTAGAGAGTAATTATAATATGATGTTGATGTATAAACTATGTGTTTGTTTATCTCCTTGTTCAATGGTGTGTTTATGACTTGTTCTATTTGTATTGTGCCTTGTACATGTTGACAAAATGTGTGTGTGATGTATGCATATAGATTGTGGTGGACTAGTCACGTTGTAGTGGAGAAGTGCTAGATTGTATTAATCGAACACTTTAAAACGATCTTCA
>JBBPFP010000068.1:2595400-2606089 GCA_037974795.1 Kaempferia galanga
GTTTGTATTTCCGTTGCGTACTAACAAACGTAGGAAGCGAAGATTTGGGTGAGCGGCTATTCACCCCCTCTAGCCGGTGCAAAGGTCCCAATAGTATCTACCCACATTAATTAATCTCATTGTAGGTATGCAATTTGGCAATGCCAGACTAAATTAAATTTATTTGTATGATCAACTGAAATGATGCTTGGTTCTTGCTCCTGTTCTCGTCGAGGACGGTCAAATTCACTTTCCTTGTAAAGAAAGAATGATTTTAACTGAGAGCTGGGGTGACTCTAGCTGCAAATTTCACTCTACAGGGCGCAACAGAGCTGTTAAAGGATTCGATTGAGTTAGTGTCTGATGCAGAAAGGGCCCTACAAAACTTGTTGTCGTATCCACTGCACTCGACTTTAGTCAGGTAATGTGTTATCTTCCAGTATTGTTTGTTTCTTTAGATTAATAGAAGCATGCATCAGCCTCATAGTTAGCTATCAGTAATATCCCTCCCGTACCTTCCTCGACTCAGATATAAGTTGGTCACCTGGATTTCCATCCTCATTAATGTATCTTGTCCTCGCTGTTTCAGTTTTAGGGTTTATTTCTGAATATCGTATTCTCAAAGCATGAATTATGGAATTTACAGTGATGAATGCAAACCTGTTGTTCAAGATAAGCTCTCGGAGGTGGCTGCTAGCTTGATATCTGCTTATGAAAGTGGAGAGCTCCGTCAAGCACTGGAGGAAGGCCATGCTGGTTGGCAGAAATGGGTGAAAAGCTTTGGCAAGTCTTCTAAACGCAAGGTGAGATCCAACTTAGATGTACTTTGCTATTAAGTTTCTAACTACTGCTATTCTGCTCCATGTTTTTCCTGGTCAAACATGCAAATGGCTTTTTGAAAAAATAAAGTCTTATTTCATTTTCATGTCGATTATATTTCTATCCACCAACATCAATGTTAAGAACTACGCCAGAATTCAGTGCATGATTCTAAATAGAGGATTTTGTAAATTGTTCTTAATGCCATTGCTGTCTAGTGGTTAGCATTGTCATGTGATATGGTCTTATCATTTTTGTGCATTTATTTGATCCTTCCGCGGGATCATCCAACAGGGGAAATCTCTCTTTATGCCTATTCGGGTATTGCTCACCGGAAAACTACACGGCCCCGACATGGGAGGAAGCATAATTCTGATACATAAAGCAGGTACCTGTGGAGCAATCAGTCCACAAGCTGGTTTCATAACCCTAGACGAGAGGTTTAAGATGCTGAAGGAGGTGGATTGGGAGTCACTGCCAAAGGTGGAGGAGCCACTGCAATCTCCGGCCGTAGTACCTTCCTAAGCAAATATGTAAAATTAGCAATAAGAGTTTTGAATTATTGAATGCGATATTTTATTTTAAGATCAAATGGTTTCTCCATTCCAAGAATTTCCTGTAAAATTTATTATTCTCGAAATAAATGTGCATTTCTTGAAAGTGATTTTGAATTATCTCAAATTTTACCATTTTTCATTGTGGCCCCTCCAGTTCTCCTAAATAACGCTTGGCTCCCTCTCCATCCTGGAGAATTTGGCCCTTGAATTTATAATGATATCTCAATTTGTGTTCCTGTGTTTCAATTTGTCTCGCGAAGTACCATTACAGGGTTAAGGAAGGTCTTGATTAGGATTGCTGAAATTTGATTTTTTGTTTATTTTCAAAAAAATGAAAATTGAAAAACCTGAAATTTTTAGGGGTAAAAAAGAATAAAGTGAGCAACAGGTTGTATTAGTCCGTTAATATTGCGGAATGACAAGGAAGCCAACTATTACGAGCCCAAATACCGGCCCAACACTGCGTCTAAACCACGGAGCTCCGGACCCGATTCGGGTTATGTTGACAACGGGACTATTTATGAACCGGTGCGGACCGCTGGTGCGACTGGATCACTGCTCTTCTGGAACCCTCGTCGCTGCGAAACCCTTTGCGCCTGCTCGCGTGACGGATCCGCCGCCCCAGTTCTGCTCTTCGCTCGCCTGCCTGCCTGCCTTCCTTCCTTCCTCCGTCTGGTACGTCGTGGCTTGCTTCGAATCCTTAATTTCGCACTAATGTCTTGGCCTCTACGTCTTGATCGTTTAAACGCTTGATGGCTTTGGTATGGCTAGGGCTTCGATGTCTGTTGCCGTCGAAAGGTATCAATCGAGATCGTTGTCTTAGGGCGGAAAAACATGTCATCTTAGTTGGCCTTCGTCGAATTTTAGACTTTTGTGGATGCAAATGTTCACGCTAGAGTTGTTAACTGTTTTAAATGTCTGTTTCAGCTGTGTAGGGCCTTTGTTTTGGCATTTAGGACATATACCATAAGAGATAATAATCAGTTCTTCTATTAGATGATGATAGTAACTGAGGTATGTAAATGTAACGGAAATTTTAATCTTCTCGGATATAGATTAACTTTTGTCTTATTGAATCCTTTTTTTTCTTTCTTATTCAGGGAGTGCTAATAAGGAAGAGTTTTGATCTTATTGTGGCAGGTATTCTTGAAGTTGTAGAGACTGTTTTGGAGCTTAGTTTTGATGGCTGAACACTTGGCTTCAATCTTTGGCACAGAAAAGGATAGGGTGAACTGCCCGTTTTATTTCAAAATTGGAGCTTGCAGGCATGGGGATAGGTGCTCACGGCTCCACAACCGCCCCACTATATCACCAACCTTACTGCTCTCCAATATGTATCATCGACCTGACATGATTACTCCAGGCGTTGATGCTCAGGGCCAGCCAATTGATCCTCAAAAGATCCAAGAGCACTTTGAGGACTTCTATGAGGACATTTTTGAGGAGCTTTACAAGTTTGGTGAGGTTGAGAGTCTTAATGTATGTGACAACCTTGCTGACCATATGATTGGAAATGTCTATGTTCAATATAGGGAAGAGGATCAAGCTGCTGCTGCTATGAGGGCCTTACAGGGACGATTCTACTCAGGACGGCCTATAATCGTCGATTTCTCCCCTGTCACAGACTTTAGGGAAGCCACTTGTCGACAGTTTGAAGAAAATAGTTGCAACCGTGGTGGGTATTGCAATTTTATGCATGTGAAGCAAATTGGTAGGGAGCTGCGCAGGAAATTATTTAGTCGGTATCGAAGGACAGGAATGCGAAGAAGTAGAAGCCGCAGTCATAGTCCAAGCCCATATCATAGGAAGAATTCACGTGACTTTGATCGTGGTGATTTTCGTGATCGAGGAGATTATCGTGATGGCGGGCAGAGGAGGGGGGACAGACATGGAAGCTACGAAAGAGATGGAGGAAGGCGGAGACATGGAAGTCCAAGACGCATAAAGAGTCCAGTAAGGGAAGGAAGCGAGGAACGAAGAGCTAAGATTGAGCGATGGAACCGGGAAAGGGAGGAGAAACAAGGGTGAGACAATGTGGACTTTGCTCATGCTACTCAAATTCTTAAATGATGGCTGGTTGAGGTTTTTGTTCTTCTCATAGATTAGAATGTTATCCGGCCACGTAATTGAACTTCTTGAACATCAACAATATCATCTTATGTGTTTTTGTGATGCTATCGAACCTTGTAGCCTGTTATCTTATTCATATTATCATGGTCACCTTCTGTGCTGTATTGCTTGGAATTCATTTGTCTTGTTTGAACCATTTAAACCCACTAGCTACACTCAATACCCAATCCTTGTTCCTTGATAGATGTTAATTCGTAATCCATGTATTATATTAAATATTCATTTAGCATTTAAGTGATGATTCTTGAATTATAGATTAACTGAAATGGAATGGAATAGTATTTTAAATTGTCTATATTAATGCGAATATGCAAATCAAAATTCGAAGAGAACCAACCAATCCTTCTTATTTCATTTCAACTTATCAAAAGTTCCTTGTTATTGATTATAATTTAGTAATTGAGTAAACACTACAATCAAGATGTCTAATTATCCTCTCATTTAAACATGCCAATATATAAGGATTTCTCTTACATTTTCTGTCAAAATTTTGAAGGAAAAAAATAACATGAATATTACTGATACACTAGGGCATAAAGATCAACTACCAACATATGAAATTGACAACTTCTCAGTTCATCAAACCATTTGTTGGAAAATGGATGGAAATAATAAGTGTATGGAAATAGTCTACTATGTGTAGGGGAGTTTCGTCCCACGTTGAGGAATTAGTGATTCAAGGTATGTTTATATTGCATCACAATCATTAAAATCGTAACAGACTCTTTCTTGTGTGTGAGTTTGCAGGCGTGCAAACTCACTATAAAAAATAATCAACGTTTAGTTGTCTATGTTGTCATTGTATTCTGAAAAATAGACATCCAGTTCGACCTCGGATTCTCCCTTTACAATTCGGCATGACCAGCTCGAACTCAACTAGCTCAGGCACTGGGTAGCGTAGTCATTGAGACTCCCCATTCAGCGAGTCAAGGCTGTCTCCATAGATGATGAAATTGCTTTTATTTAGCAATTTAAATTCTATAAATATTATTATCTCCGACAATATCTCCAATACCACAATCAACATCTTGTGTCAAAATTGGCTCATTAGAACTGTATTAAATAATTCTTATAATTGTTGTTTTTTCCCTCGCTTCTTCTGAAAAGGACAACGCATCTCGTGAAAGATTGAATTGTTAGGTTGATTGGATCTAGGGTGGGTGGGTAGGCTGTGAGATAACTCGGCACTTATATTGACAAGGGGAGGTGTACCGTGTTGAATGAATAAGGGACGACTAGAGGGATAATCGATAAGCTCCCTGTTCATGATCGCGACGACCATGGTGTCCCAATCGACATGTGATTGAAGTTCGAAGACTGCCTACCGGCCCGTGCATTGACATTTCGACGGGTCTTGAATGTTCGTTTTGGGAGAGGGACTTATTGTACCACGCACCTATTTGTTAGGTTACACAGGTCAATTCTCATTAAATTGAATAAATCTGAGCACTTAGATGTCAATGAACAAAAATTATGAATTATTTATGAATAATTTTCATAAATAAAATTTTTGAATGGTCAGGGAATAAGGTTTGTGAACTCGCGATTTAATCATATTGATCACGTTAATATAGGAGTTTCTTTTCAAAAAAACTTGGTCAATTTTCGCCTCCCGTTCAAATGCTACTGTAGACTGCATAGCGATGGCCGCGTGGAATGTGCCGACTGGGCATCCTCACGTGCCGCTTCGGCCCACATGGAGTGGGCCAGCCCTCCCATTGGCCTCCCAGGTGCCCCCGCGTGGCCTCGATCGTCTCCTCCAATCTTCCCCGCCCACGTCAGCCTCCACGCCGGCACCGCTCTAAATTTGGAGCTTCTTTTTCCTTCGCTTATCCACCCGCTGCAATCAATGCGCTTGTAGAAGCTGCAGATCATGGCGGAGGGCGTGATCTCTGCGACTCTGTTGCTGTTTTTGTCGTCGGATTGAGGCGGGAGTACTGGTGAAGCGGAGTGCGACGGTGAGAAGAGAGGGAGAACAGCTGGCGAACAAGTGGTGGGAGAGAGTTGATGCGCCGGCCATGGCCGGAGCTGAATCCGGCCGAGGAAATGCCGGCGGCGGGATCGAGTCGTCGCGCTACCTCCATTACCTTCTCGGCGGCCAAACGCTGTCTCCTTCCGCGGACGTGCAGCCGCCCGAGGATTCGAAGCCGCCGCAGGAGCAATGCCCCTCCGACCAAGTTCCCGCCGGAGGCGACCGTCCGGCCTCGAATTCGGCCTTACGCCGCCCGCGCGGCCGCCCCCCTGGCTCAAAGAACAAGCCCAAGGCCCCGGTGGTGGTCGCGCAGGACACGCCCAACGCGCTTCGCTCCCACGTCATCGAGGTCGCCGCCGGGGCCGACGTGGTCGGGAGCGTCACCGAGTACGCGCGCCGCAGGGGGCGCGGGGTGAGCGTGCTCAGCGGCTACGGAGCTGTCTCCGACGTCGCACTGCGCCAGTCTCAGGCGACGTCCGGGACCGTGCTCAGGGGGCGGTTCGAGATCCTGTCGCTGACGGGGACGGTGCTGCCTCCACCGGCGCCGCCGGGCGCGGGAGGACTGAGCGTGTTCCTGGCGGGAGGCCAGGGCCAGGTGGTGGGCGGCTGCGTGGCGGGGCCCCTGGTGGCTGCTGGCCCGGTGGTGCTCACGGCGGCCACCTTCTCGAATGCGGTGTTCGAGCGGATCTCGGTGGAAGCCAACGAGGATACCTCCGCCGGAGACCGCGGCCATGGTGGCAGCAGCGGCCCCGCTAACCCTGCTGCAAGCAGCGCTTTTGGAAGGGTGAGGCTACCGCCGCCGCCGCCTTTCTGATCGCCAGCCATGGAATCAAGAACTATGGACCATCTCCAATTTCATCAAAATTCTTGTGGAAATCATTCTGATTCCCATTTAATTTCTACATGCTTTTCTGGCCTTTGCACTTTGTTTCAGTCTTTCAAGTCAATTTCATTTCCATATTTCAAACCTTTCAGTGTAGTGTCTCAATTGATTAGGCTCTTCAGCTTATTGACGGGCTCTTAATCGATTGCACGGCGACTCTGAGACATTGTTGAAGTAGTTAAATAACGGATTTAATTTGATTAAATTTCCTGGACTCTTTCTTTGGAGCGCCACCCTACCCGTAATTAGCATACATGGGCCTGCCCGAAGAATGGTTCCGGCTAGTTCTGGCCCAAAAAGAAAGCGGATATGATGTTTCCTGCTTCCCAAAAAATTCAATCTTTGATTAATATATATCTCGCTTTTAATAGAACAATTTTAAATTAAACTGAAATAAATAGAAAATTTAAATTATTCGTGGTTCGGAGTTGGTCAACAGCCAACACGTTGAATTGTGGGCCGTGATGTTTTATTCGATGCCAAATTTCAAATACTCAAAATTTTAGTTGAATTCCGAAGCCCATTTAATAAAATAAATTTATGTAGGCCTTTAAGAAGTAAGGACCTTTTTAGAAACATTATCCCATTTATTTATATTCCATGTCCCTCTCTAAATTTTATTAATTTGGTTCAAAATAGCTTTTGAAATTTAAAAAACATGAAAAGACTTTTTCACTCTTAATGCAATAGAGGGCACTTTTAAAAATGAGTATAATAGAAGGGAGTACAATGCAAATTTATTTATATTATATTATTAAATCGGCTTTGACTTAGGTGAGCTGTGGTTTCCTGGGAGCTTTCGTGCCCGCCAATATTTTAATAATAAAAGAGAGTCGAAGGAACCGCCGGTGGGACCTTCTCCGCTTCACGGTTGCCATATTTAAAAATGGGCGTCGTCGCCAACCAAACCCTCCTTTACTGTTTTCTCGTTATTCCTTTCCGAAGAACATGAACCGCCGCCCTCCGCCGCCTCTCCTCCGCCTCCCCGCCGCCTCCTTCTTCCTCCTCTTCCTCCTCCACTCCCTCTCTGTCCGATCTAAGATTATTACTGGCGCTGATGGTATCTACTCCGCCTCCTTCCCCTACTTCGACAGCGACGACCTCCGTACCGATCTCCGGCTATTCGGTGCCGACATCAACGGAAGGGCCATCCGGCTCACCCCTGATTCCGGAAACGACGCCGCAGTTTTTATGGTCAACAAATCCGGTCGAGCCTTCCTCAACAGGCCCTTCACACTTTGGCAGCTGAACTCCTCTTCCACCTCCAACACCCCCGCCAAGCCCATCGCCTCCTTCAACACCACCTTCAAAATAAATGTCTTGCACGGGAACAACACGACTCCTGGCGAGGGCTTGGCCTTCCTTCTCTCCTCCTACCTCGAATCGGATCCGCCGGGGAGCTACGGTGCCTTCCTCGGCCTCACTAATGACACCCTCAACGGAAACCTCGGCAACCACTTCGTCGCCATCGAGTTCGACACCGTCAGGCAGGCCTATTTGGGCGACCCCGACGACAACCACGTGGGCCTCGACATCAACGGGGTCAACTCCACGAAGACGGCCCATCTGAATTTTCCGATCGCGTCCACGACCGCTCCCAATCACACCGTCTGGATCGATTACGATGGTGCGGCGCGCTATTTGAGGGTTTACATGGTGGTCGGCGACGATCCGAAGCCGGCCTCCACGGTGCTGGAAACGGCGCTCGATCTGAGCGTTTATTTGGAGCAGACGTTCTACTTCGGGTTTGCCGCCTCCACGGGGATAACCTACCAGGTCAATCGCTTGCTGGCATGGAATCTGACCGTGGTGACCTTCCCCGAGGGCGGAAAACGCATGCCGGCGTGGAAGATTGGCGCGATCGCAGGTGGGGTGTTTGTGGCCGTGGTGGTGGCGCTCGGGGCCGGTCTGTGGGCTTGGCTGCAGGCCAGGAGGAAGATGGAGAGGGATGCATCCGCGAATAGCAGCAGCGCGCTGGTACTAGAGACGCTGAAGAGCCTACCGGGGACGCCGAGGGAGTTTGAGTTCAAGGACCTCTACAAAGCGACCAACAGTTTCGACGAGAAGTTGAAGCTGGGAAAAGGGGGCTTCGGCGAGGTGTACCGGGGAGTGCTGCCTGGGGAAAACAAGCAGGTGGCTGTGAAGCGATTCTCCCGAGGCGCCACCAGCGCTCCCCACGACTTCCTCAAGGAACTCATCATCATCAACCGGCTTCGTCACAGGCATCTCGTCCCCCTCGTCGGTCAGTACATCTCGCCTTCCTCTTTCTACATTTTGTTAACCACGAGACGAAGAATTAACCGATTTACACTGTTTTTGAAATGGGATGCATCATCCATCCACCTCGATTTCTCGAGTTTTCACTACATTAATTTCTAACACGATTCGATTGCCAATTATCTCGAGTTTTTGTTAACCTTGTACCGTTTTGATTAAAAGACCTCTGATTTTGTTAACTCTTTCGTCAATTCCTTGGCGATTTATATCACGTTGTTCCTGTGTTTTTGAGAAACTGAGAAAGGTTCAAGACGCCAAATTTGACATTCTGCTTCCTTGCGTATTTAACCAATTCCTTCTCCATGAGTTGTTGGTATGATGGTCTTCAGTTGACTTTTGAGCAAGATGTGATGGTTTCTGATGTTGAACGGTAGAAGAAATGGTGCCTTCGCATGCAAGATACATCAACTTTTCCCTAATTTTGATAACGATGATCATTTAATTCTGCATGAGAATAGCGATTTTGTATCGAGTTACAAATTGATGATCTTGCAATAAAGATCCTTAGATTTGGTGCTGATAGACGTTACCGTTTGATCGATCGCAGGATGGTGCCACACAAACAATGTGCTGCTGCTGGTGTACGAGTACATGCCGAACGGCAGCCTGGACCACCACCTGTTCGAGGGCCCCAGCTGCAAGCCGACGACGACTCTGAGCTGGGAGCGTCGATACAACGTGATCGCCGGCGTCGCCTCCGCCCTCCACTACTTGCACAACGAGTACGAGCAGACGGTGGTGCACCGCGACCTCAAGGCCTCCAACATCATGCTCGACGCTAACTTCAACGCCCGCCTCGGGGACTTCGGCCTCGCCCGTGCGCTCGAAACCGACAAGACCTCCTACGCCGAGCAGGAGATGCCCGGCGTCCCCGGCACCATGGGCTACATCGCGCCGGAGTGCTTCCACACCGGCAAGGCCACCCGGGAGTCGGACGTTTTCGGCTTCGGCGCCGTGGTGCTGGAGGTCGTCTGCGGCCGCCGCCCCAGGAGCGACATCGACGGCTTCCAATTCCTATGCGACTGGGTGTGGAAGCTCTACCGGGAAGGACGCATCCTGGAGGGCGTCGACCGCCGCTTGGAGGAGGACTACAACCCCGAGGACGCTCGACGGCTGCTCCTCCTCGCACTGTCCTGCAGCCACCCCATTCCGTCGGAGCGGCCGAAGATGGAGCTATCCGTGCAGATAATTTCCCGCGCAATGGGACCGCCGGTGGTCCCGCACTTCAAGCCCGCCTTCATGTGGCCAGCCGCCCCTGCCGTGGTGGAGAGTTCGAGCCGGTCGACCACCATGTCCGTCGGGACGTCATCATCCAAGGAGTCGACCCAACTGCCCTTCGACCGAGTGTGACACGTGGGACCCAAATGACGCCCTCCCGTCCAGCCTAATCGGCCGTCTTTTCGGAGTGTAAATACTAAATAGAGAGGGATGAAATCATCAAAACGTGAAGACAACCAGATGGCGGGGACCATGGCCACGTGGCCATCTGGCTGATGGTTGGAGCTTCCTGCCGTCTTCTCTTATTTGTTCGTTATTTGTTTTATTATTTATTTTTCTTACAAAGGGATCCATGATTATCCTCTTTTATTCTTATTTTTTTAATTTTTAATACCATTTTGTATAAAAAAAATATATTGTATTTATTAGCTGTCCAAATGTAATCATCCATCCAAAGGGAGTTGTTTTTATATGAAAGTGATGCCTTTGATTGAAAAGGGATGGCCTTTCTATGTTTTTTGCCTATTTAAATTGATAACAAGTGGCCGCCTGCGCAGGCCATCGCAACAATTCTGAAGGCCTTAGTCACTCAGGGAAAAAAAATTAAGAGCTTTATAGTTTTTATTAAAAATTAAATATTAAAAAATAGTATTAGAATTATTTAATTTTATTAGTAAAATTTAATATGGGAGTTCCATATATTGTAAAAAAGTATTTATGTAATTAGAAACTGTGAAATAAATATTTTTGAAAAATAAAATAAAATTTATTTAATAAAATATTAAAAATACTAATTAATTTGACAATGAATAATAAATTATTATATTCCTATTAATATACATTTTAATTACAAT